>JBBPBX010001025.1:71258-111622 GCA_038048925.1 Garcialebias charrua | reverse complement strand
CAGCTTCGTACACTTACGGTATTCCAGCTTTAGGATGACTGTGCATACATATTCCCGTTGTACCTGGTGCAATGTCAATAAAGATATTCTGATTCTGATTCTGATTACAGTAATATACACAAGGAAAACTGTTTCATTGATCTTTTTATTCTGTGCCCACAGTGTGAAGCTGACGTCCTCCATATTTTCCACGTTTTCCTAATGTTCCAGACATTTGATTAGAGCACCATGTTGGAGTCCTCAGAACCCAGCCACGAGGTTGCAGAGTGGCTGTCCACCCTCCACCTGTCTCAGTACATCCCCTTTTTCCAGCAGGGAGGCTATCAAGTTCTGGAAAACTGCACGGACCTCACAGATGAGCGACTCCTAGAGCTTACAGTGCTGCCAACAGGCCACCGTAAACGCATCTTTCGAAGTTTGGAGGCACTAGGCTTGAAGCAGCTAAGTGGAGACGAAGGTGAAGATGAGGAAGGTCCTGGGTGGGGACAAAGGAAACCAAAGCTGTACCCAAGACATGTTTTCATGGACAGAAAAAGGGGGACATCATATCAGCACAACCAAACAAAGGAGACGAGAGAGAATGATTCAGAAGGAAGTCGGAGCTTACCTGCAGGAGCAGGACTGGCCGGAGACGAAGAGTCCCTTCCTGATAGAAAATATGCTTTTCCTCCCAAACCAGCTCCACGTAACCTCCAGTCCATCCAGACATTCGTCCAGGTACAGACCTGTGGACCAGCCTCAACGCACTCAAGCAGTAGCAGTGAATCCATTTCTACACCTGAAGTACCCTCAGATTTGGAGGTCTCTTCAGAAGAACACTTTAGTTCTGTTGCTGAAGCCCTTCTGGCAGTAGCTGAGGACAAAGACGGTGTCCCTGTTCAAATGGTTGACAACTCAATATACGAGGAGCAGCATTCTTTAAAGGATCCCGCAGCTCCACGACACTCTCGCTCCTACCGGTTAAGGCACCGGCCAGTACCTGAAATTCCCAACTCAACCTCTGTGCCTCTTCAAGAGAGGTACTTCTGATTTATTTGATTTATAGTTTGAAGAAATCTTATTTTTAGCTGAGTTCTTACTGTGGTTATGCTCTGCCTGTGTGTTACAAATGCATAAAAATTTAAATATGTATGTGGACTATGACATATTTGACTTGAATCTCAGAAGAATGCCCTTTTATACAGCAACCAGACATCAGGGGCTTTAAAAAAATCAAAAGTAAAACAAAGTTGGTGGTACTTGTTTAGTCTAACTTCAATCAGGCTGTTTCCAAATGTTAGGAATGTAAATGTACTTTCAGAAATCACAAACCCGCCAGCTGTTCATTAGATATTTAAAAAAAATATATACATGTGGTTACTGGCAGTTACTAGATTGCTTGCCTTTCATGGCAGGCAGTATTGACGGTTAGTTTAAAAAATAAAAAAAAGTACTGTATACAGTATTCCCTCGTTTATTGCAGGGGTTATGTTCCGGATCCTCCGCAATGAGACAAAATCTGCTAAGTAGCAATATCATATTTATTTTAGTATTTATATATATTTTAAGGCTTTAGAAACTCTTCCCACACTCTAGCAATGTTCCAAACCCTTAAATCTACGTCATTTTAACAACATCCGTATCCACAATATTCCTGAAGGTGGCACTGTATTTGCGATTATGGGACTTACTTCCGTTTTGACCCCGGAAGTAGAATTTCTGCATTGGCTCCTCGTTGTTTACTTGTTTATCTGTGCGCATCGTAGAAGTTCTGTTAAAGTTCTGTTTTCTGTTATTTTGAGCTAAAATTGTCATGAAGATGTCTTGTGGAGCTCTGGTACCTGTTGCGCTGTTCGTGGCTGTAAGAATAATCAGACGAAGCTGAATTTGTGGCTGCAACTAGTGTGTGTTGAACATGCTCCGAAAACAAAAACCTGCATCCTTCTTTGTGGCTGGGCTACGAGAAACCACCTGAAAAAAGACTCTGTATCCTCCAGAGGAACGAGAACACCAGGTATGATTTAAGAGACAGCTTTTAGTTTAATGATTTTATGTAGTCAGTGATTAAATGATACTAATATTTTCGTGCATAACTGGCAAATAAACACACGCACCTATATACTGTATGTATGCTGTCTGTGTATATTTATTTATACTGTATATATAATATAGGTGTCTGTTGTGTTTATTTATATATATATATATATAATATAGGTGTGTGTGTGTGTCGTGGGTTTCTTTTATATATAATCTAGGTGTGTTTGTGTGTGTTCATAAATGAACCCTAATGTTTGTATACTGTACTTTTCTTTTCCTCCTTTCTGTTATATTTCTGCATAAGGTGAGTTCCAGGGATGGTGGATGATGCTCCAGTTGGTCCAGGGATGGATGGATGAAGCTCCAGTTGGTCCAGGGATGGATGGATGAAGCTCCAGTTGGTCCAGGGATGGATGACACTCCAGTTGGTCCAGGGATGGATGAAGCTCCAGTTGGTCCAGGGAGGATGGATGAAGCTCCAGTTGGTCCAGGGATGGATGACACTCCAGTTGGTCCAGGGATGGATGAAGCTCCAGTTGGTCCAGGAGATGGATGAAGCTCCAGTTGGTCCAGGAGATGGATGACGCTCCAGTTGGTCCAGGAGATGGATGACGCTCCAGTTGGTCCAGAAGTTTGTGTGCAGTTATGTACCACAGCAACAAATGAGTGAAAATATAATTTCTATAAATAAATCTGCGTTTGAAGTGCATTTGGTGTTGCTGTGTTTCACCTTCTTTATTTCAATAAGATACATTGTTTAATGTCTAATGAGAAGTTCTACTGCAAATAAAAACACTAGATGTGATTGTTTTTTTGGCAACTTACCAGTTTAGTTTTTTATTGACAAGTACAAAACTTAAAAACATGCATGTTGCTGTGGTTCCTCCTCCAGGAGGAGATTGATAAGAATAAAAGCTATAATTATAAATTTTAGGCTGATTGTTAACTCTAAATTGACTCTGGGTGTGAGTGAGACAGGTCCCTCTTGTAAATGAGTCCCCGTGGCTCAACGAGGCAAGCCTGTATAAATAAAGGTTGAATGAATGAATGAATGAATAAACTAAAAACATTTGAAACTGAATACAATATGAGAACTGTGGGTGATTTGATGTCTTTTAATGAAAATGATTGGCTGCAGAATAAATACCAGAATAAATACCAGGTCAAATACACTCTTCAACAAGAAATGATGGGCAGTTTCTGATTTTAAACAAACTGGAACAGATTCCTAATCATGTGGGACCACTGGACGACCACTGGACGACCACTGGACGACCACTGGACGACTGGAGCAAGCAGCAAACCCCTCCGGAATCCAAGACGATGGAACTTGGCCCTTCACTCGTCTGTACCTTAAAAAAAGAATAAAACTGTCATGTTTGCATCACAAAGTCTAAAATAAGACCAAGTTTGCTACTCAAAGTAGAAAGAATAAATACAGTTGCTCCTACATTTTTTACTCATTCACAAAGATATACTGTAATGTTCAATTTTATATTGATTTCAGTAATTTTATCTTAGATTTACTTTAATATTTTTGAATTATTGTGCCAGGTGCTTGTGTCATTACTTGTTCTTCTGCTCCTGCGTCTCAGAGTAAGTGTGTCTGTCAACTTCAGCGTGGGAGACCAGTCTGTGACTTGTGTGCAGGCCTTCCTGAAAATATAAATATTTCAATAGAACAAATGTAGTAATAACCAAAAGATGAGCTTGTGTTATGGAATATTTTCTGTACAAACAGCATCCCACTGCTTTATTCACATGAGAGTAACAGGGACCTACAATCAAAACAGTACTACAGTACAGTATGTATGTGCAGTATGTATGTATATACTGTATATATAGTGTGCATACAGTATACACATACACACAGCATATGTAAATGTATTACACACACATGTAGTTATATTATTTATCCACAGATTTGTTTAGTAAATACTTTAACAGATGCTAACGCTACATGCTAAGCTAACCACAGCTAGTAGACGGTGCTAAATCATGAAGAGAAAAATAAACAACAGCTCCAGAGAAAATTATACTCTCACATTGTTCTGAAATTGTTTCACAAAATGATTTATGTAGAATATTTTGTTTACCGGAGAAAACGTGATCTGAACACGACGTCTTCGAGAGCAGATCCGAGCAGAGGAGGGGCAGCTGTCAGCTCGTCCGATGGAGATAAATCCTTCACGTTTACTTATTTTTGGGACTAAGTGAAAACTGCACTTTGAACAAACGTCTACCCGACAGCAACACCCACTAACCCAACACGAAGTAACCGTTGCAATTAATTAGAAATAAACAAAACAAAAAAACAAAAGTGAAAAATACAGCCAGTAGACTGGGCTTTAACTGCTGCTCTCACTTCAGGCGGAAGTCGTTCCCATAATTCGCGCAAGGCATCATGGGGCGTAGGAATATTGTGGATATGTAGCTATTAGCTGCTCTCTGATTCACAGATGGGTTTGGAGGTCCGTTTCTGGCCCGGTTCCCAGTGGGTACCGTGCGGCTCTCTGCATCCGCTAGGCATCAAAGTCACTGTATGAATAAGGACCGAACCTTTTCCGATCAGATCAAAACTGTCCGTCTATTCTGGTCACTTTTTATTGTATGGTATCCCATACTGTCCCAGTCACATGAGTATTATTAAAGTTGACAATCATGTGTTGTGTAAAAAAATTTTCATGTACAATCTTACTTTTACAAACCATGAAAGAGCAAGTCCACGAAGGTCAAACTGCGAAATAGCGAGGGACTACTGTATTAAATATGTGTCTTCTGATAAACCGCCATTGTCTTTTTAGTATTTTAGTTTTATAAAAGGACAATTCCTAGGTTTTATTTCTTAAAATACAGGTGGTCCCCGAGTTACGACGGAGTTTCGTTCCTACGCCCGTTGGTAACACGGATTTCGACGCAAGTCGGAAAATATGTCCAAACTGCACCTTATGCATACAATACTGTATTTTACCAAGCACTTGGCCTATCCTAACACAGTACCCTATATAATTATCAAAAAACGCATACATTTGGAGCCATAATGAAGGAAAAAAAGTTATTTTCCGTTATTTAGTCTGTTGGCATGTTGGCTCGTTGCTCAGCTGTAGCCTCTCTGCCTCGTAAACCTCTGGTCCAAACATCAATCAATCAATCAATCAATCACCTTTATTTAACCAGGTAGAGCCCATTGAGATCGAGATCTCTTTTACAAGGGTGACCTGGTCAAGTGGTCAGCAGCACACGTCACATTGGCAATAGGCATTTGCACTTATCAAAAAGAAAATAAAGAAAACTACAATCACAGTAAACAGATGTTGACAGTTCAAAACCAACAGGATATGACAGATTTCTATATACATTATATACAAAACAAGCAGACAAAAAAAACCAACAATGACATGTATATTGGATAAGTAGTGGTTAGAAACATCTGCAATGGTCAAGTTTCTTGATGACATTTTCTACTACGGTTGACATAAAGGATCCAGGAGAGATGAATGTTGATAGTTTCAGATCTTTCTGTAAGTTGTTCCAGGCTGAGGGGACGGCGAAGCTGAACGCTCTTTTTCCTAGTTCAGTTCTGACAGGAGGAACTGACAGGAGGACTAAATCGTTAGAGCGCAGGGAGTATTGACTGTGTGATGTTTGTATTAAGGAGGTGAGGTATGACGGGACCAGGTTTAGGAGGGTCTTGTAGATGAAGGATATCCAATGAGTGTATCTGCGAGTGCTGAGAGATGACCAGCATAGGTCTCTTGTTCTTTCCACATGTGGTCCACAGTTTTACAGTAAGGTCTGTTAGCATGTTAGCCCCTCCTAACCTCCTCTGCCTCCGGTCTGCCTGTAAACAATGAGGTCTCCTGTAATTTTCAGCTGTAATCCTCCACCCTGTAATTTTCCATTGTCGTGGCTTCTAAGGTACACTCTCCCCCCTCCCTTCTGTAAATTTCCGCTGTCCTCCGCTGAGTTTCGGCACCATATTTTTTGGTGTAAAGGCGCATAAACCATGTAACTCGAAACAATGCTTTTCAATGGGAGGGCGTTCGTAACCGCGAAACGTCGTAAGTTGAGGCCGTCGTAAGTCGAGGACTACCTGTACACCTATTGCAGTCTTTTTTTGCCTACAATGATGTTATTTTGCTTGTCTGTAAGTTTGTTTCTCTGAAGCATCTCACAAATCAGTGGGCAGATTTAAATTAGACAAAAAATGCAATTACTGAATATACACGCACAACTTTTTTTCAAAGTCGACACCGTTCCAAATGTCCAATTGATCTTAGCCAACACAAAAATGTCTACATGCTTTGTTGTGGTTGTAGCTGAAAGTTATCCTTAACACACTTTCTGAGCGCTAACACGTGAGATAGCACAAAACGTCATTTTCAAGGTTTGACCAAAACATCTTTAAGCCCATCTCGGGCACAAAAGGCAATGAGCATATGCAGTCCTTCTATAACTGCAGTCCTTCTATAACAGCTAGAATTTTATTTTCTCAACAGGAAAGTGACTTGCTTTAAAATCTATTCTTAGCTTTCGATTTGCAACAACTTCATTTTTTTTTTAGATATTCCTTTTAAGTAGAGTCACTCTGAAGAGGAACCACAATGCAAAAATAAAATAAAGCAGTTGTAGGTGAAACAAAGCATGTTTTTTTTTTATTTTTTACAGCAACTGAAAACATGGCATGGATTTTTTCCTTCAGATTTTTTTCATCGGGAGAATTCAATCCCATTCATGCGATTACTTCATTGGTTCTTTGAAATGTGAAACTAAGTTTGAGAGTTCCAGTGTTGAAGGTCTTCATGCTTATATGGTGTTAACTGTTTTTCCCTTCGTGCTGCACTACCGGTTCTAATCCACAGATATTTTTTTTTTTGCCTCTTCCTCAGGAGCACACAAACAACCAGCCCTGAACACCTAACCGGCTCAGAGCGTCCCACCGGTGCAAACAGCGCTCAGAAAGGTATACACCGACTTTCAGCTGCATCTGCCTTTATCTCTGCTATGAATATTTCATATGGCGGTGGAGGCAGCCTTGCTGTTGTTTGCCCGAATGAAAGCAGGAGGACAGGAGATGAGGGTGGCGCGTGGTTGGGGTGTTCGTAGGCTGCGCGCCGTGGGAGAAGCGCTCATCTCACTGGGCATATGCTCTATTACATCCCCGTTCCTTGGGGAGAACCCGGTATATGTATTCTTGTCGCGTTGCTTTTTTTTTTAGAAGTTGTTTAACTTTCCCCAACAACACTCGAGCTTGTCGTACAACCGGTGCAAATGTGGTTTTGAATTCTTCCCTTGCCAAATTGATAGAGCTCAGTCAGAGGGGCTCTCCTGGGATTGAACGCTGCCTTTTCACAACTTAAAAGCGTGTAACAAAACGCCAATAACCGTGAATCTTATCGGGGCAAATCTTCATGACATTTGACACTACCCTATCATATCCAATTTTAGTCCCTTTTTTTTTTTTACCCTTAATCTGCCTTTATTTTCTTGTTTTCTACTCCTCCTTCCCCCTCTCATTGTTATGTGTACCTTTACTGCAATACTGGGGTCTCCTGGCAGGCCTTGTTTTGCCAACTTTTCCCTCTGTGTGGAGCAAGATAGGCAGCGAGAACAGACAGAAAGGCAAGACAGTGAAGTGGGTTGGGAGAGACGAAGAAAAGATAAATGCAAAACAGGCTGAGGGAGACTGAAGAGGAGGAAGAGCCAAGGAGATCCCCGAGCAGGGATGCAGGGAGCTCGAGTCTCGACTAGTTAAAATTCCCCTCACAGCCTGGCCTAGCAAGGCGCTATTTGACATATGGTTTCACCCGAGCATATTTAAAGTTTATTCCAAGATGAGATTTGGAATACATGGGAAACTGCAATGTTGTCTCACATAATGATGGTCAATTTCAGTCCAAACTTGCTGCTGGAGGTTGGTAAAAATGTACCTCCTTTTATTCTTCTTTCCAAAAAGCCCTTTTTGTTCCCCCTTCCCTCGCATATAAAATCTTATTCGGGAAACATTTCGCTGTCCGGCACTTTTCTCAGCAGCCCCACAGCCCTGTAAGCTTTTTGATTTAGTGGCACACATACATAAATCCTGAATGGCTGACTGTACACACACACTGCTCAGTTTATAGACATTTTTTTTGGATTACCATAAATGTGATGAGTGTTTATTTTTGTTGTTGTATGAGGATAAAAATAGAAATGTAAAAATGGGGAAAAATAAAAGAAAACCCATGTAATGGTAGATTTGAAGAAGGAGAAACAAACTGATCTGCAAGCAGTTGCCTTTAATCCTTCGAGCGTCAAAACCAGTTACAGAATGAATGAATGAACACACGAACACTTCTTCTTCATCACCTGGTAAAACCTGGGGAGCACCTCGCTGGCTCCTCCTACTGGGTGAGAGAGAGATGAGGCCACATGCCTCCCAACACACCACACAGCCCCCCCCCGAACACCCAGAAGGGCAAATACAAAACATCAGTCTCTCACAGGAGCCCTAATCAACCTGCCAAACCGACTGCGTCGACTCGGGGGCGGAGAAACGGCTGGCATCCGTGCAGGAACAACATTTTGTGCCACAGGGGAAGGAACACAGTTGGGGGGAGAAAACGGAAGATGGGGTCGAGCAGGAGGGCGGCCGCGTCTAGGAACCTGAGCCGGCAACACCTCATCATCAGCCAACACATAGGCTGGCTTCAGGCGGTCCACTGTAACCAGCTCTCTACGCCCACCCATGTCTAAAACAAAACTTTTCGCGCCTCTTTCGAGCACTCGAAACGGCCCGTCATACGGAGGCTGGAGGGGCGAACGGTGGGCGTCACGTCGCACAAAAACGAAACGGGCAGACTGGAGTGCAGTGGGCACAAACGCCTGCGGGAAACAATGGTGCACAGGACCCGGAACCAAAAGACCGCTCTGCGAATAGGGGTCCACCGCTTCGGGGAACCGTGGAGCGGCAGCGTCTAACAAAAACTCCCCTGGGATTCGTACAGGCTGACCAAAAACCAACTCGGCTGATGAAGCGTTGAGGTCCTCCTTAGGAGCTGATCGCAACCCAAGCAGCACCCATGGCAAACGCTCCACCCAGCCAACGTCTGTTAGCGCAGCGCGTAACGCCGCCTTAAGAGACCGATGGAAACGTTCAACCAACCCGTTAGCCTGAGGGTGGTAGGCGGTAGTGCGATGCACCTGCACCCCCAAGGAGCGCGCCATCTCGGACCAGAGCCCTGAAATAAACTGGGGACCTCTGTCTGAAGTGATGTCCGAGGGCACACCAAAACGGGCAACCCAAGTGGAGAGGAACGCACCAGCCACGTCGGAGGTAGTTGTGGAAGAAAGAGGAACGACCTCCGGCCACCTGGTTGTGCGGTCGACCACTGTAAGCAGGTGTGTGAAACCCCGTGATGGGGGCAGGGGACCAACTAAGTCCACATGCACGTGGTCAAAACGCCTGGCTGGAATGGGAAATGGTTCCAGTGGTGCCTTAGTGTGCCGGTGCACCTTGGCACGCTGACAAGCCACGCAAGCCGCTGCCCAACTCCTCACCTCTCTGCGTAAACCAGGCCACACAAAACGTGCGCTGACTAGTTTCACAGACGCGCGCACACCTGGGTGCGAGAGAGAGTGAACAGAGTCAAAAATGCGGCGGCGCCAACCTGATGGAACCACTGGGCGTGTCCGGCCTGTGGAAACGTCACACAGGATCAAAGGACCGCCCTCTCCCAATTTGACCTCCTCTAGCTTAAGCCCTGAAACGCCGGCACGAAGGGCAGTTATATCAGCGTCTCCCGGTTGGTCAGCGGCCATGGCAGAAAAATCTACCCCGAGGAGTACAGGACAAACGAGCACCCGTGACAGACAGTCTGCCACTGAGTTGGATTTTCCAGCCACATGGCGGACGTCCGTTGTAAACTCTGAAATGGCCGCCAAGTGCCGTTGCTGACGTGCTGACCAGGGCTCCGAAACTTTAGACATTGCAAACGTGAGTGGTTTGTGGTCCACATAAGCCGTAAATGAACGACCCTCCAGCAAAAAACGAAAGTGCCGTGTAGCTAAGAATAGCGCCAACAACTCGCGGTCAAAAACGCTGTACTTGCGCTCGCAGTCCCGCAATTTACGGCTGAAAAATGCCAACGGCTGCCATGCGTCGCCAACGCGTTGCTCTACAACGCCCCCCACAGCTATATCCGAAGCATCAGTTGTCAACGCAATCGGGGCCTCTGAATCTGGATGGGCTAGGAGTGCCGCACTAGCTAACGCGGACTTAGCACCATCAAAAGCAGTGATCCGGTCTGGGGTCCAAACCACTGTGTCAGTCGCCTTCCTCGAGCGCAGGGCCTCGTAGAGAGGCTGCAGGAGATGGGCTGCATTGGGAATGAACCTGTTGTAAAAGTTCACCATGCCTAAAAACTCCTGCAACTTTTTAACCACCAGAGGACGTGGGAACTCTGCCACCGCCTGCACCTTGGCAGGCAATGGAACTGCACCCTGCGCGGAAATTCGATGACCTAAAAAATCGATCACCGGTAAACCAAACTGGCACTTAACCGGATTAATGATCAAGCCATGTGCATCCAAGCGCTGAAAAATTTCTTTCAGGTGCAACAAGTGCTCCTCGGTTGACGAGCTGGCCACCAAAATGTCGTCCAGATAGACAAACACAAAATCGAGGCCACGTAACACGGAGTCCATCAGCCTTTGAAAAGTCTGTGCTGCCCCCTTTAGTCCAAACGGCATGCGGAGGAACTCAAAAAGCCCAAAGGGGGTGATTACTGCAGTTTTAGGTACATCGCTGGACTGCACTGGGACTTGATGGTAGCCGCGCACCAGATCCACCTTAGAAAAAATGGAAGCACCCGACAACCGAACAGAAAAGTCCTGAATGTGCGGAATGGGGTAGCGATCAGGCGTCGTCACGTTATTTAAACGGCGAAAATCGCCACATGGGCGCCACGACCCGTCTGCTTTTGGTACCATGTGAAGGGGGGAGGCCCACGGGCTGTTAGAGCGTCTAACAATACCCAACCTCTCCATGGTACCAAACTCCTCTTTAGCGATGGCCAGTTTAACAGCGTCGAGGCGGCGTGCACGTGCGAAAACGGGCGGCCCCGTGGTAGGGATGAAATGCTCGACCCCGTGTTTAGTTTCTGAAGAGGAAAAAGCAGGTGTAGTTAAAGAGGGGAATTCTGCCAACAAACCTTGAAAAACATCTCCTGAAACTAAAACATTAGCATGAGTTAGCGGCCCAGCCCCCCCAGATACACATGGGAAAGTTGCAAAAGTTACAGCGTCAATAAGTCTGCGGTTAGCAACATCTACTAACAGTCCATGAGCACATAAAAAATCTGCACCGATAATAGGAACAGTCACTGAGGCAACAACAAAGTCCCACTCGAACTCACGACCATGGAAAGAAACTGTTGCCCGTCTAGTGCCAAAAGTTCCAATGGGAGAACCGTTAGCAGCAGTTAGCAGTGGGCCACTGCCTCGGCTTGCTAATTCAGGTCCAACAGGGTGGACTAAACTCTTCTGGGAGCCAGAGTCAACCAGAAAACGACGTCCTGACAGGGAGTCTGTGACAAAGAGCAGCTCACCTCGCTCGCCAGCGCCCACAGCTGCTACTGAGCGCCGGCTTCCTCGTTTCCCGACACCCATGCACATGGTGGGATGCAGCGCTTAGCTTTGTTTGCGAACCTCCGGTGGTAGAAACACAAAGAGCTCCCCCGCCGAGTTCGCGCGCCAACAGCTGAAACCGCCGCTGGCTCCTCCATCTCCACCGTCTGCTCCGGCTCCACCGATGTACTCTGCACCGTGAACCGTCTGGTCGCCAGCAGGACCCGGTCCGCCTCCTCCGCCAAACCCCGGTAATCACCGGTAGATAAACAAGGGGAGTTGGCCAAAGTAGCCCTCACTTGCGACGGAAGCTGGCGCAGGAAAATGTGAGGGAAAAGGAAACCCCCGTCGTCTGAACCAAGTAGCGACAGCATTTTGTCCATCATGTTCACAGCCGTGCCGTCACCCAAACCCGGCAGCGATAGCAGTTTATCAGCCCTCTCAGTTGAAGTCAAAGTGTACCTTCGAAGCAGAAACTCTTTGAGGGCGCCATATTTGCCCACGTGTGGCGGGTCGCGCAGCAGCGGCATGGCTTTGCGGGTTGACTGCATATCCAGAGCCGACACGACCAAGAAGTACCTGGTTTCATCTGCGTTCACGCCTCGGAGGCGAAAGAGTGCCTCGATGTGCTGGAACCACGAAACCGGGTCACTCTGCCAGAACTCCGGGAGCTTAACACTCGCTGCGGGAGCAAAGTCGGCTGGGTTCGGCTGCAACAGCTGGGCAGACGTCGCGGCGGCGGGGTCCGAAGAAGAAACAACATCCTCGTTTGGTTCTGACATATTTCACGTCAGGTCACCAACTGTAGCGTGTGAAGAAGGAGAAACAAACTGATCTGCAAGCAGTTGCCTTTAATCCTTCGAGCGTCAAAACCAGTTACAGAATGAATGAATGAACACACGAACACTTCTTCTTCATCACCTGGTAAAACCTGGGGAGCACCTCGCTGGCTCCTCCTACTGGGTGAGAGAGAGATGAGGCCACATGCCTCCCAACACACCACACATTTACCTTTTTATTTTGGGGATGTTTTAGGAGAAGCTATGCAAATATTAAAATTGTATGGTTTCAGCCATTAAATATAATTTTTTTTTAAACTCAGGTTAGTTAATTGAGTGGATGTTTTGGATTTGGTACCTGGATTATTGAGCATGAACTTTCTTGCCATCAATCAATAATGTTTCACCTGTTGTAGGTAACTCTTTGAATGACCTCAGTTTGGAGAAAAATAGTTTGATGAGCTAAAACAGTCTGAGCTCGGTCAAGATCAAGGTTCAAGGTTATTTATTGTCATTCGCATCACATGTGGTACATGAGGTGGAACAAAATTGTGTACTCAAGGTCCCAGTTACAGTACGTAGTCCCTTGTTTATCGTGGAGATTTGGGGCTACATCCCATCACGATAAGTGGAAAAACCGCAAAGTAGGTATACAGTAGTTCAAATTTAAGTTCAAGAAAACTATTGTGATTACCATCTCATGTGGTACATGAGGTGGAAGGAAACTGTGTCAAGGTTCCAGTTACAACCAAAAATCATCAAAAGATCAGGATGGAAAAATTTCATGTCCATTTGTGCAAATACGGCTCTATAAACATCAGCATTGTAATTTTTGCATTTAAACGCTATTTACATAAAATTCTGGGATTATTTCCAAGCACACATACACATAGCAGCAGCTAGTTGTAGCACTTCTGGTGCTGCCTAGGTGCAAATATTTCTGCTGGAATAACCATGTAATGTTCACTTAATGGCAACGTGATGGTCTATAAAATGCCATTTGCTTGAACTACCAGGAAATTCTTGAGATTACAGTAGTCCCTCGTTTACTGTGGAAGTTACTTTCAAAAAAGTTCAAGACAAAAACAACTGGACTTTATTCATAACAGAAGACGTTAAATAAAGTCCAGTTGTTTTTGTCTTGAACTTTTTTGAATTTACCATGTCCTGGATGACTGAGAATCTTCACCAGCGTACTGTGCAAGTTACGTTCCGAGCCCCACAAGTGAAATTCTGCGAAGTAGCAAGGGACTACTGTAGTTGTTGTAAGATGGCAGCAATCCTCTTCGGTCTTGGCCCAGCTCAGAATAGACATTAGCTTTTCAATCTTGTCCGATTACCCATTTCTACATTTAACATTTGAAATATTAGTTATTGTCAACATAACATTTACTGTATCAGTTTCCTTTAGATTTAGGGAGCCATTCGCTAAACATGTAATCAGATGTACCGTACTTTCCGCCTTACACGTCGCTCCGCCGTACACGTCGCATCAGTATAATTATGTCCAATAAAGTGGAAAAATCCATAAACGTGTAGCACCTCCGTATACGTTGCATCTATTATGCGTCACCGCTGACGTGTTGTGTATGTTTCGCGTCACCGCTGACGACCCGGAAATGTGGGCCAGTGTTTTGTTAAAAATGGATTGGCTGCCGAATGGCCACAGGAGCGTGCACGGAAGGACTTAAACAAGATTAAAACTTAAAAACAATTATTTGTTTGCTGAAAATTATAGCAAAGATGTGTCTGAGCTGAACTTTTCCTTAATAAATTAACATAATGGTCAAATCCAAATTTACACAGATACGCACAATTATGTGAAAATAAACACAGCCATAGTGCTAGATAACATTTAAAACACATTCTAGGGAGTTTATCAGCTAAAAAAAGTTAATTTTGGGTTTAGTTACTCTTTAAAAATATGTATTTGTTTGCTGACATTATAGTAAAAGTGTGTCTCAGCTGAACTTTTCTTAATAAATGCACTTTGACGGTTAAAACATGGCAAAATAAAGCTGACGAAATAAAGCGGCTTTAAAATTACTACACGCTCACCCGCCCATAATCATGACAGAAACACTTATTTATTTATTTTTATTCAAACCTGTTGAATTCTTCATCCTCTGTCGTTGGTGAAGAGTTCTGCCAACTCCTGAGGTAACAGTAGTTCAGACCTCCAGAGAGCAGGAGGCCGTGCTGCAACAGAGTGAGTCCGAGCAAAGGAGGATGCTGTCGGACACATGAGCAGGGAACGCTCGGTGGACCCTAGCAGCCGAAAGTGGTACTGCTCCATTTTTTCCGTCAGAATGAATGGAAACGGTCATATCTCAGCCAAAAATTTGTCTAAAAATATGGGGGGAAAAAAAAAAATATGTCGCTTCGCCGCATCAGTTGCAGGACATGAAAATTAGGCAAAAAACTGCGACTTATAGGCCAAAAAGTACGGTATGTTCAAATCACAGCAGTTTTATCTCCTCCATGCTCTACATGAGAACATTTATAAACAAGAGTTTAGTCTTAACAAAATGACCTGCAACGTGTTGACCTCGACGAAGACCTAACCAGTCTTCTCTCAAACGCTGAGCTGGTGGCTGCATCGGGGCCATACTCAGACCGCCTCTTGACAGAGTCTGGCCAGGAGCAGATAAAGAAGCATCTGAGAGAAACAAAAGCAGATGCCAGACATGAAGCCAGTGAGAAAAAGAGTGGAACGGACAGGAATAGAGTACAGTGGCGTCCGGCGGCCCTCGGAGAGACTTGCAAGTGGCCTGAGGGTCAGCTGATAGAAGATGATTGATGGTTGCCATCGGCCCACTATGCTTGTCCGTGGAGAGGGTCACAGTATTGGAGTGCATTCTATCATCAAGTGTACTGACCTCCACACAGCTTACAAAACTGAGTACATGCCCTTCATGCCCTTCTGTAATGGCCCACATTGTTTTTGAAAGGTTTCTGTAAGGCTTAAAAAAATTACACATTTCCTTCTGTAAAGGCCGAGATACAGTGAAGCAGACTCCGTATACGCGCGTATACGCCCGTATACGCGCGTATACGGAGCCTCTGCTACAGCCCGGCTGATGTTCTCGCGTAGATTCTCGTGTTTTCGCTCCAAATTCTACGTCATTTCCTCCGTACCGTCACTTCCGATCGTCACTTCCGCTAGTTTTTCGCTCCACGGAGAGGACTCAACTGAGCTCGCTGATTGGTCACTTTGACACGCCTACTGAAATGATTGACAGATTTCAGTCAGCTCAAAGTGAAACCTATCGTGAGCAGCTCGCTCAGACTTCTGCGGTGTTCTGATACGGTCTTTCTACTATATATGTTATAAAAAGTTCTCTCAGAAATAAAAATAATAACAGGGAGTGCTTTTCCTGCAGCCCACAGCCCACCACAGCCCACCAGGGAATATATAAAACATCGCGCACCCAGGTAGGACCTGAATTCATTCATTTCATTCATCGAGTGAACGGAGGAAGAAGCGGTTACTTGACTTTAGGCAAAAAAACAAAAGAAAAGGCCCGATCAGCGATAAAAAAGAGGAATTTATTTCATTTGTGTAACATACAAAACAGTCCGGCGCCGGGGAAGTTTAGGTCAGACACCGCGCATCGCGTATGCGAATCGCGTATGCGTAGTAAAAAAATACCTTTGCGCGTACTTGCCCTGAGGGGCTACGCGGGGCTACGCTGCGTACGGGGCATACGTACGCTGCGTATTGGCGTATCGTGAGGACGCGCGAGTGTATCTCGCCCTTTTAAGAGTCAACTCGTTTGTTTTATGTCTTTGTCTCGCAGCATCTTTTAAGTTTCAATCTTTGCACTGTCTGAGTGTGTATCTGCCCATCCACCAGTGTCTGTCGACGTGTGCGTCTTGCCCCGTGGTGGACACTTCTGGTCCTCACAATCCTCACGAGAGTCCGGTGTCATTTTTCACAGTGACAGGAAGCGTCCCACGCAGCATAGCTCCAGGTCTCCAGACTAATAGCGTCTGGCTCAAGTCTTTCTTCTCCCCCCCCCTCTTCATCCTTGCTTTCACCAACCACAGTTCCTGCAGGAACAAAGGCAGAGAAAACAGTGTTGGCAGCGACTCGGTTTTCTTTGAGACAGACTTAGGAAGATCACACTCCCATTAGCGCATGGAAGAGGGCCGAGGCTGAGAGATAGACATGCTAAGGAAAAAAAAAAATAATTGGTTTGTGCCTGCATGGATCAAGGGCTGAAACATTTATTCCAATCCGTGAGTTAGTTTAATGAAAGAGCACTGTAACATCTTAAGTGATTTGGAATTTTAACCGGAACAATCCGGTTAAGTTGCTCACTTTCAGGTTTGATCGTTTCCTGTTTTTCCAAGTTTCAGCTCTTAACAAAACCGTGTGTGTGTGTTTTTTTTTTCTTCTTCTGTTCTTTATAGCGCCACTTCAAAGAACCTTGTCACCTATCGCTCCCTACGGAGAAATATTTCTCTTCAACAACCCCGAACCTTCTCCGGTAAGACGGTGCGCACACTCCCACTCTTGGGCAAGCAGCAAAGGAGGAACCAACTTTTCTCAGATCTTCAGTGCTATCTTTTGCAGTTTCAGCCACAGTCAGACTCAACTTCCCTCTGTGTTAATGATGTCACAGTGAACACATTGCAGAGTAGAAAATGTGCTTGTTTCAGTTTGCCCTTACAGGTTAATTGAAATGTCACCCCGCTGCTACAGTTAACATAGTTTAATGTGGCAACTTGATAAGAGTGTCCGTCTGAAAGATGGACACTTTCCTTTTCATCTGATGCTAATCTCGTCTGTATTGTAGGAACAAGGTGCTAAAGAAGGGCTGCAGAGGGGGTTTAAGGCGAGGATGAAACCAAAGAAGAAGAGGTATTGTACAGTATATCGATCCAATACTGGTTCTCCACATTGTGTGAATAACACAAATTGTACCTACCGTAATAAAAAGCGTTTATGTTTCTGCAATCACAGCATAAGGATACGTTGTTGTAAGTGTTGATGATGTTCATAATAGTGTGAATGCTAATGAAGCATTCACGCTACTGTGATCCATTTTTCTTCTGTATGTTTTCAGCATTATTTTTTTTTCATTCCACAATTGTTGTGCTATTTCAACAATTCATATATCAAAACGTTCATCTCGTTCAGGAGAAGGCTGTAATGACTTTTGGTACTGGTGCAACTGTAGCTTGTTGAAATATTTAGCCTTTTCTGCCACTTTTATTGTCATAGGAAATGAATTGAGCTCATTTTACATCCTTCAAATCTTTAGATCTATTTACAGCCTTTTACTGCTCCTTTCACATTTTGTTCTGCTACAGCTTCTTTCAGCTTCCTTGTGCAAATTTAAACATTTTCCCAGCCATTTTCAACTAATTTCAGCCCCCCCCCCCAGCTATTTTGTGCTCCTTTCAGATTGTTTCTGCTAACTACAACATTTTTGCGCTTCTTACTTCTTTCTGCTAATTTCAGATTGTTGCAGTGTATTTCTGCAAGTTTCATATTTTTGAGCTATTTCAGCTACTATTTAGCAGTTTTAGTGCTGATTTGCTAATTCCAGACTACCTCTGGAATTAGCAAGGTAATTTTTAGAGCTCGATCGATATGGTTGCTGCTTCGACTGTGCTCAAAGTGAAACTTAAAGTGAATGGCCATGATTTGAAAATAGTCTGCATGCGCCCTTTTCTGGATACATTGTACAGTTGCATCTTTTGCCAATAAGAATATGGCTTGTTCCCCGTGTTTATATCGGTACATAATGGGGACAGTTATCAAATATACTGATATTTCCCCAAACGCCTATATTGGTGTAAAATATCGGCCCTGATATATCGGTCTGGCTCTAGCAAGTTGGTCTTCTAGACTATTTAACAAAGGTAATAATTTCCATTTTTCTTGTGCAGAAAAAAGTCGAAAGAAAAAGAGTGTCCAATGGGCTCGACTGTGCCAGATGAAGATGAATACTCCACAGTGAACGTGTTGCCTCAGACCATTATGGACCAACGTTTCTCCTCAGTCCCTGAAGTTGCTGCTGTTGGTTCAGCGTCCGCTGGTCCTAAACACGAGTCTCTGATCATGGTGGACTGTGACCTCTACTCGCAGCATGCAGATGTTCTGACGAGCATCGCCAAAAGAGAACAGCCTGATATTTCTCCTTATGCATGTTTCTACGGAGGCCCCAAACACCAAGTGCTCAAAGTGGGCTGGCTGGACAAGCTGTCGCCTCAAGGGTGAGTTTGAATACATAGTTCGTTACGTGAACTTTAACTGACTTAAACATGACGTAATGTGAAAATTACAAAATAGTGGTGTTTGTCATAATGTTTAAAAAAAAAATTTAAACTTTTTATTCTGCACCGTCCCAATCACATAATAATAAAGTTGACAATGGTGTGTCATGTACAATCTTGCGCTGAAAAACCACAAAAGCGCGAGTTCGCGAAATCGAACCGTGAAGTAGCGAGGTACTACCGGTACTGTTAAATTAGGGATTAGCAACAAGTATAAAAATATTATATAAAAAAATACATGTAATAATAATTCTAACAATACGTAGCACTTTTTGCAAAATTTCGTACTTGATGAAAGTCACTTCATCAGTTAAATTCAGTTATATTACTATTATTAGAAAATTACTAGGATTACTTGAAGTTAAGGCGTAGTTACATATACTAAAACTAAAATCCTAATATTTTGGGCCTTTTCTTGTGTTGCACAGAGCATATCACTACATAATTACATCCGGTTTAGGTCAATATTTTGTTTAATTTGACCACACATTGCCCCTTTCTTTAGTAACTGGAAAATCAAGACACTTTTCCCTCAGTTTGAGGCATTTTTTACATTTTGTTCTTTCACCTGTTCCCTGTGTGCTTGTTATTTATCAATATTTTTAACTGATGGTACCAGAAACAGATGCAGATCTGCATATTTTGCATTACATTAACAAAAGACAAGAGGAAGGAAGATGGGTGTTAACCTTGTGGTGCTGAGATTTACAGGATGATACGTTTTCTTTGATTTAATGTGGCCTCCTTGGCAAAACTAGTTTTTCTTCTCAAAATTTCTTTGCGTACTACATCCATCATTGTTACCGTCTCCGTGTTACAGTCTCCTTTATCACCTGATTTGCTTGGGTTTGGCAAACTGCCCTTGGGCTGTTGAATATTCAAACGGAATGCGACCATTTGTTTTGATTATGACACTCGACAGCTGTTGATATGACTCTTGACATGAATGAATCAGTTGGCACTTGTCATCATATTTAACCTAACCTTTGCACCTTTCTCTGCAGAAACTGCGTTTTTCAGAGGAGGTGGGTGAGATTTGATGGCGATAGTCTGGCCTACTACAACAATGACAAGGTAAGTGCAAAAAAAGCACATCCTAACAGCTGAAGAAACTTAAAATGTGCCCAGCAGCATAATTCAGAGTATTAAACATTCCTGCTTCTCTTTGCACAATCACATTAGCTAAAACTGTTTCCCCTCATCAGAACACTCTGCACCAAGAGCAGTGAAGCCAAATCCTAAGTGTTCCCTCTTTTTCTAATCCCTCTCATTGTCATCGCCATTAGCCTGGCAGAGTTAGAAATCGGGGCGAGGACAGAGTAAGAAGTGTGACGGTCCAATGCTCTGTGCCCACCCAACCGTACAGTAAAGTACATTAATGTTGGCAACTGACCAGACCACTACAAAAGAACGACAGGGGGGGGGGGGAAAGCTGTGGTAAGGAAGGCCTCATCTCGTATTGCCTTCATCAGCATTTCTCCCTCTGCTGTACCTTTCTTCATTCTCCCTTTGTTTGACAGCTGAATTTGAAGTTTGACCTCTCTCAGTGGAAGAGGGCGATGAGTCAGAGTAGGATGACGGTACCATACCATACCATACCATATTTATTTCTAAAGCACTTAAAAATACAACATCAGCCGTCCAAAGTGCTGTACAAAGACAAAACAAGCACAAAACAATAAAAACAATCACATAAATAATCAGAACATCACAAGTAAAAAGCCCATGAAAAAATATGTTTTTAAACGAGTTTTAAAAACCG
Source organism: Garcialebias charrua (assembly GCA_038048925.1). Classification (NCBI taxonomy): domain Eukaryota; kingdom Metazoa; phylum Chordata; class Actinopteri; order Cyprinodontiformes; family Rivulidae; genus Garcialebias; species Garcialebias charrua. The sequence goes on along the minus strand of JBBPBX010001025.1, from coordinate 91,171 downwards.
AGATTGATGGGGCCTGCCTGACCTTCAGTGGCAGCTCATTCCACAATTTAGGAGCCAGAGCTGAAAAGGCTCTGTCTCCTCTGGATTTATAAAAAGGTTTTTGGGATTGCTAAAAGCATCTGGTCAGAGGATCTAAGATCACGTGATGGCATGTAAAGGTGAAGCAGTTCAGACAAATAAGAGGGACTAAAACCGTTCAAAGACTTAAAAACAAACAATAAAACTTTAAAATGGATTCTAAACTGGACAGGAAGCCAATGGAGGGACATTAAAACTGGAGTGATGTGCTCACGTCTGCCTGTACCAGTCAAAAATCGTGCAGCAGCATTTTGTACCAGCTGCAACCGTGAGAGCGAGGCCTTGTTAACTCCGATCAGAAGAGAGTTACAATAATCCAGCCGTGAAGTAATAAAAGCGTGGATTACTGTGTCTAAGTGGTGCCTAGAGAGGAGGGGCTTGATTTTTGACAGGCGCCTCAGTTGAAAGAAAGAGGACTTAACCACACTGTTGATATGACAGTCAAGTTTCAGGCAGGGGTCAATTTTCACTCCTAGATTTGTCACAATCAAATTTTCATATGGGCCCAAAGAGGAAAAATCAAAGGTGGTGGGTCTGTTAGGAGCACTAGATATAAAGACCATAACCTCGGGTAGAGGAGCAGCAAAGGAACACAGTGGTTATAGACTCAAATGCATGAAAAATAGCATTTTAACTTTACATGTTAGACTTGATTACATATTTTAAATCTCATATTGACATGTTTACAAGTGTTTAAGTTGGTTTGTATTAGTCTCTTAAAATCAAATTTTTTACAGTGTAAATTATTAATGTTACCTTTTCAGATTAGATCTAACATCAGGGATTGGAGAACCCACTTGAAATGAGTGGACTTGAATGATGATGCAATAGTGTAGCTAACACCCTTGCGAGTTGGATAACTTTAAAAATAAGCTTGTGCCGACTTCCATTTTGGTCTGTGGCTGCATCTAGGAGTATGTCGAAAACTGAGTTGCCATGTCAAAATCTAAGACCACCAACAGATGCATGTGTAAAGCGGCCACCCCAACCTTTTAAGGAAATTTTGTTTTGTAGTTTTTACATTGCTTAAAAAATAGTTTCCTCAAATGATTGGGGTGACCGAAGATTAATCTACGGTGGCCAAGGCCATCATTGACTACCCCCTAGCTCCGCCACTGCACCTAGTTGTGGATAAAATTACTCCCTCCGGTTGCCAGGATCCGTCACTCTGTGCTGCCTCAAACAAGCAAAGACAAAAAGTGAACCTACGTACATTCTTCTACACAGTATAACTCTAATCTACATGAATATCTTACACCAAAATTATTAAAGTTTACTTCTCTGTTCAATTCCAGTCCAGAAAAACTGTAATATCGATAACTACAAACATTCACTTCAAATTCTTCAAGCTTGTGAATTAAATATTTTATTTAACAGGGAATATCCCATTAAGATGCATCTATTCTCCTAGGGAGTCCTGCTTAAAAAAATATAAACAAAAACATAAACAAAAAGAAAACTTGTAGGAGTTTCATAAAATAAAAAGCTTAAATTTGAAAGAACAACTTTGAATGTGGGTGTAATGTAAAATAAAGTAAAAGTAGAAGCTTGGGAGAAAAAAACCCATTACCAACTAAGTCCATAATGTTTCAGTATCGGTATAAAAGTGAAGTCAAATAATTTCAGTGCAGTTCTTAAAATACCTTTAAAAAAATCTGAATAGAGCAAAGTGTCTGTAGGCTTTGAGACCCAAAAGTACTCTTCAATACTAAAAAACTGCAGATCAAATTGTGTTTTTACCGGTACATGTCTTACTTCCTAAAATTAGTTGTGACATTAATTGAATAAGAGAAACTCTTTGGTTATCCCTTAAACATATTACAGTAGTCCCTCGTTTATTGCGAGGGATCCGTACCCTGAAGCCCCGTGATAAGTGGAAAAACCACGAAGTAGGAATAGCATTACAAGTAGTAAGTAATAGTTTATTTTAGTATTTATTTATATATAAATATATAAAGGTGCTTTAAACCCTTCCCATACTCTTGCAATATTCTAAACAATGTTTCTAAACTCTAAATGCTCTAAAAGAGCACAGCATGTCATGATTTCATGTCTCTGCCACTGGCTGCACTCTTATCTGCCAATGCTCTTGGCCACGCCCACTTTGCTGCAGAGCAAAGATATGACATGTTGCAGGAGGAAGCTTCTGCAGCTGTAGGATGCACACAGGTGCAGCAGGCGCTAAATACGTTAAAATAATTTATTTTAAGTAAAAAAAGATTCCATGCAGATCGTGCAGCTCATCCATCAATCAGCCAGTTGTGCGTCATGTCCAATCTTACTTTGAAAAACCGCAACGTAACGAGTCCGCAAAAAACAAAACACGGGCTAACAAGGGACTACTACCAGATCTGGGCACATTGTTCAGCTTCTTTGAGTGATCATTATTCTAATTCCTTTTCTTACATGACAGACAGTGAAATTCCTTTAACCAATTTTCTGTAGCTTCTTGGAAATGCCTTGCAGCCTAGAGAACAAACGGGTTAGCAGGTTATGCCAGTATATCACTGGGCTGTGGCTGTAGCAGACCGGTTGGTGAACTGCATTTGTGAGAGAGCTTTTAAAATCTTTTGAAATGTTTGAGGGAGGTCATTTTCCTGTGAGTCTCAACAGGCTTGCAGCTTTATTGCGTAGAATTTTAAATGACTTTAAAACAACTTGAGCAAGAAATTTACACTTTAAATAGTTGCAGCGGCATAACGTGTGTCTCAGACTAATTTTCTTGTGTATTTTGTTACCCCGTCAAGAAAATAAATTGCCTTTGGGAGCCGAGCGCCGGTCCAGGGGCGGTTTTTATAACGGACCGGGCGGGGCCCACAACAGGTGGGCATGGACTAGAAGTTTTCAGGGTTTCTGAAACACTGAACCCAATAAAGCGGCAGCTTTTAAAGGGTTACGCCTACACTCATAGAATCTGGGGTTACAATACGTAACCAACGGTTCATCTTGTGAGGTAGATAAGTGGTTCTCAACCTTGGTCCTTGAGGAACACCATCCTGCATGTTTTGGTTGTTTACCTGCTTTGGCACACCTTATATGAATGAATTGGTAATTAAAGGAGACCAAATATTGGTCCTATACATTTTTATGGTATGTCTGTGGGCTATCCAGACCATGTTCATTCAATTTAATGCACAAAATAATTCTTAGATAATAAAATATCCCCTTTCTAGTTGTGCCTTTTCTGACTTCCGTTCTGAACGAGCTGTTTATGATAATGAGCTCTGAAGGCCACGCCCTTCAAAAATCTGTTTACATTAACTCCGCCCTCCAAAGGGGACCCTGAGTCAGACCCAGAGGCAGACGCCATTTTGGGCAGGGCAAATGAGGCGCTGACGCGTCGCGTAGGCCGCTGAGAAACATCCATAAGTTCACCCTCCATGTTAAAAACTCTTCGTCTGACTCTTCGAAAACAAGCAATAAGGCTGCAGAGTAACACACTGGCTGCTAACTGCTATACACGCTCTCTCTAGCGGGGACCGCTTTTTTCACGGACCACATCCGGCGCTGACCGGATATGGTCCGTGAGCAGTCGTCCGGTTGATTTAAGAGCCCGTAAATAAGTTTTTTTGTTTTTACTGATAGATAATTAGTTATTAGCGGTACTGCATTTTAACAACAACGAAACATCGAACTCTGAGATGAACTCAGGAAAAACAACCGTGACGTCTTTTATACTGAAGTGGGTGGAGCATCACCAGGGGTTGCTAGGTGAGGGGCTGGACTCAGGTTGGGGTGGGTTGTCCTGGCGCTTGTGACATCACAAGCGCCAGGATTTGAAAACGAGACATTTATATCACTGAAAAATAAATAAGAGTAAATAAACCACTGGGTGTATTTTTTTGGCCCTAGGACTGTTTTTTTAAGAAGTACATAACCAAAGTTGAGTAAAAAAAAAAACATTAAAAAGTGAATTTTGCATCTTTGGTCCCCTTTAATAGGCTTCTACAGAACTTGAGGAAGTAATTAAATCACTGAATCAGGTGTGTTGGAGCAGAGAAACAACAAACATGCAGGATGGTGTTCCTCAAGGACCATTGTTGGGAAGCATTGAGCTTTGTAGATAAGATGAAAAATCAGTGAAGTGCCAATTTCTAGTTTGGTGTGTGGCTGCATCTACTGTAGGTATAAAACAAGTAACTATCATAAATTGGGTTGCTGCTTCAAAATTCAAGATGGCTGCCACCATATAGCACATATGTTATCCTTGTGAGGTAAAAGGACTGAGATAGTTTAGAGGTAGGGCGTTCAACTTGGGACCAGAATGTCGGATTTCGACTCCTCGCCATACCCACATCTCATGGTGTCCTTGAGCAAGACACTTAATCCCTAATTGCTCCCTGGACGCTTGCATAACTGCCCACTGCTCCACCTGGGTATCTCACATGTGATGGGTTAAATAAATACAGAGAATTAATTTTGGCATTGTATGGGAACATACAATGATGACAACACACAGCACATATAATATAAAAACTTGGAAAAATAAGCAACGTGCTGACTTTCATCTTGGTGTGTGGCTGCATCTTTGTATAAGAAAGGTTCCTGTCAAAAATTGGGTTGCTACATCAAAATCCAAGATGGCCTCCATTGGCCAACCCATGGCTCTGCCATTGCACCTGGTGGTGGATAAAATAGTTCCCTCTGCTCGCCACGATCTATCACTTTGCACCGCCTAGATCAAGCAATCAAAAAGAAAACTAACGATACTCTACTGTGAGGAGGGATAGGGCAATCTGCATATGTATCTAGCTTACCTCAGTTTTATAACTCAAACCCCACACTCTCTGTTCTTTGATTTGAGAAAGCTCCTCGAATGAGAAGTGAAACATCTCTTCTGTTACAAATAGTTTTTTTATATACCTGTCTTCCTATACACAGAGTAACTCCTTCCCACTTGAATATTTTGCACCAAAAACGTTAAGTTTCACTTTAATTCCCTGATCATTTCCAGTCCCCCCAAAAAAATTAACCTTAAAAACTACAAACAATCGTCATATCCCTAAGCAATGGGGGGACCAGTTTGCACAGAGTTCAAGTGAAACGATAAAGGAAAGTTGCACATTTTCTAACAATTTTTAGTTGCCAACTCATCAACAGCTCTCAAGCCAATGAGATGCTACACTTGTTGTGACACTGGTAGAGTACGGTAGTACTGGTTTGTAGGATTAGACTTAGTTTGTAGGACTGTGCAGCTGGATTGGATTAGTTAATCTGATTCTGCCGATGCAGCACACGCAGTACAATCATGTTCTGGAGCGCTGACGGAACAGCTTGTTGGAGAAGCAACAGAACAAACAACATAAAAGCCAACGTTGGTTGAAAACCAAAGCGGAGGTGGGACTGTTAGCTACAGCGCAGGCTGGAGACTGAATCTTGTTGGCTTAATCAGAAAAAAGCAGATGCAGAAGAAAAAAAATCAACAAAAAACAGATTGGCGAGCTGGAGCGGCAGCAGATGTGGTGCTTTTGTTTTGAAGATTCCTCGAGCCGTTCATGGCCAGTTGAAATGGCAGCAGTTCTCTCTGCAGCTTCCAAACGCTGTTTTACTGCATTTCATTTTTTTTCTGACTGTGGTTTACAGTCTGCAGCGTTTGACCATGCATAAAGAAAACTTGACACTATAAGCTAATGTTTCCTTGATGATCACCCCGTAATAGAAATACAGGTACCGGTAGTCCTCGACTTACGACGTTGATCCGTTCCTATGCGTCGCCGTAAACCGATTTTCGACGTAAGTCGGTACATACGTACATACTGTACCATACACACGTACAGTACTGTATTACCAAGCACTTAGCCACAGTACCCTACATAATTATCAAAAAACACATACTGTATAAAATACTGTACAGAACGTTTAATAAGAGTTAATAAGTTAACAAAAGAGTTGATGGCCTACTGGGATGCTGGTGATGCCGTCCTCCTCGGTCCAGAGAGGCGTACAGTACAGTATTCCTCTGCTGCTGCACCGCGTACAGTACAATATTCTTCCGCCGCTGCGCCGCTGCGCCGCTGCGCTGCTGCGCCGCTGCGCCGCTGCGTTACGACGTTTATGACGTAAAACTCCGTAATTCGAAATAAGGCTTTTCATAGTAAATGGGAGATGCGTCGTAACCTTGAAACGTCGTAATTCGAGACCGTCGTAACCCGAGGACTACCTATACTCTTTTATAACAAAATATCTTGGGTTTTAGTTAACCTATTATTGTGAATGTTCATGAAGCGTTCACACTATTGTGATCCATTCTTCTTCCATACATTTTTCGGCATATTTCTCGTTCCACAATTTTTGTGCCATTTCAACTAATCATATCAAAATGTTCAGCTCTTTCAGGACCATCCTGCTATGACTTTTGGTATTGGTGCACCTTTAGCTTTTTGAAATATTTAGCCTTTTCTGCTACATTATACATCATTCATATCTTTAGATGTGTTTACAGACTTTTACTGCTCCTTTCACATTGTATTCTGGTTCAGCTTCTTTCATCGTCCTTGTGTAAATTTTAACATTTTTCAGCTAATTTCAGCTGTGCGTTTCAGCAATTTTGTGCTTTCAGAGTCTTTCTACTAACTACAACATTTTGTGCTTCTTCTAACTTATTTCTGCTAATTTCAGATAGTTATGCTTGTTTCAGCTTATTTCTACATTTAATCGTTTTCTAGCTCAGCTACTATTTAGCAGTTTTTATGCAAATTTTAGCTACTTTTCAGCTAATTTCATATTTCTTCCACTAATTTCAACATTTTTCATCCCAATTCGGCAAAAAAGTGCTCCCTCTTCACTTCTGGTAATTTAAACTTCTTTCTGCTTTTTTAGCTACTTTTCAGATGGGTTGTGCTCATTTCAGCTTTTCAGCTATTTTCCACATTTTGGGGCTAATTTCTGCTTCTTTCAGTCTAATTGGGCAGGCATGTGTTTTTTCTGCTTTGTTTTGCTAATTTAAGCATTATACCTTTTCAGCTACCTTTAGCATTTTTAGCTAATTTCGTCTGTTTTCATATAAATACATTTTTTTTTTGTAATTTCTGCTACTTTTAGCCTAATTAACATACTTCTGATAATTTCAGCTTGTTATGCTCCTTTCAGCTTAATTATGCTAGTTTCAGCTTTTTGGCTATTTCAGCTACTATTTAGTTGTTTTATGCTAATTGTCCTTGGGTGTCCTGAAAAGCGCTTTTAAATAAAATAATCGCTTTTAAATAAAATAATAATAATTATTATTATCATAATTTTAGCTTCTTCGGCTAATTCCACATTATTTAGCACATTTCAGCTTTTTCTACTTCCTTCTGGTAGTTCAAGCTTCTTTCTGCATTTCAGCTACTTTTCAGCAATTTCTTGCTGATTTCAGCTTTTTTAAGCTAATTTCCTAATTTCTGTATTCATTTCTATTTATTTAAACCAATTTCAGTAAGTATGTGTTCTTTCTGTTGTCTTCTGCTAATTTAGGCTTGTCATTACATTTCAGCTACATTTCAGCATGGTATTTAGCCTTTTTCAGCCGTTTTTCAGCAAGTTCTTCTGCAATAAGCATTTACACTGCTTTTTCGGAGGAAGTGCAATTTCTCAACTTTTTGTTTGTTTGTTTTTATGTTTGATGTCCAAAATTATGGCACATGACCTACCAGCAATGAAACACATTACAACAACCTACAACTGCATCGAGTCTATTCAGAGTCCATAAAAATATTTCTGCATAAATCTTGTAATCTCAAAGCAGCCTAATGTGTTTTCTGCCCGTGTTCTCACTAATGACTATTTGATGGGCTTTGCAGACAGAACAAACACATTTGTTTGCCTGTGTGTGTTTGTGTGTGTGTGAGAGCGGTGACCTCATACCCTTTCCTCTCAGGGCCAGTTCGTTCCTACTGCAGCAGCATCGAACAACATCACGATCAATGGTGTGGGACCTGTCTAATGCCCGCTCGTTAATCACGTACTAATTATAGCCCTCCACGGTCTCTCGCCGCCTCCGTCTCTCTGTCTTTCCCCTTGTTTTCTGTTTCCATTACGTTTGTTGCTTTATTTATCAGGACAAGCTCGCTCGACAGCAGGGCCGGACTGACTGGGAGGCCAGCGAGTCAGCACTTTGACATTGTCGGCACACTCACTACAGTGTTTGGAGAGATGAAAGTCTGCCTTTATGTGTGTGTGTGTGCGTGTGTGTGTGTGTGTTGCTCATACTGTTTAAAAGGCTTCTTAAGTCCTGCCATCATGAACCTCCCCTCTGAGACTGAAGAAAGCTTCATCATGTTTGGGGTGAACAGAAAGGTTGACTACAATCTCTCTGTCATCCCTGCTTTGTGTGGCCAGCTGAGGCCCTGCACCGCCCCCCGAGCCTGCCACCCGCCACCACCTCCACTGAGCCCAGAGCGGAGCTAGACATAGATTACAAGGATTTCTTTTTGCACCATCCTACAGTCTGCCAGAAACTGAAATAGTAGCCGTTTGTTCATTCCCAACCCAAAAAATTTTGTTTCTCCGATTTTTTTGCCACGTCGAGTCAGAGCTGCAGAGTCTACAGCGGAACAACTGTGTGCCCAATCTACCCCCGCCCCCCCATCTCTAAAACCGATTGCTATACGGTACTTTCAATGAAAGTTTTTTAACCTGAAACATTTTGACAACTGTTGTCCAAGGACTGTAGTTTAGCCTGCAAATGAAATGTTTAAAGCGACAGTTCAGGACTTTGGAATATTTTTTGGGGGGGGGGTTCTGAAAATGTTAGAACCAGGGCTTAATTTGTAAACCGATAGATGCCGGAACGCAAATGGCGTGGGGGGTCTCGGGGTCCTCTCCTAGAAAATTTTGAATAAAGTAAATTTGATTTCCTGCATTCTAGTGTATTTTAATGGGTTGTTAAACATCTACGTTTACCTACATTTTCTAAACGCTACGCTTCTGTCAATCACCCCACCCCCACTTACTCGACGTTCCGAGCCCGACACTGTCCCTGCTTGTTGTTGTTCGACTCAACATGTGATACCTCCAGGCGCCTGCCTGTGGCGTCCTGTGAACTCCTGCTCATGTACAACTGCCTGGTTAGCAGTAAATCACCCCCACCACTCTTTGACGGGCGGAGATTTTTTTTAAGGGTATACGTGGAAATGCTTACTTGATGAGGCAGCTCATATGATATTAAGAAGTCATAAGTGGCTGTTGTGTTTAAAATTAGTGTTTATGTAATTATTTTCAGTTTACATATCCATTACAAGTTTTATTTGTTCAAGGCAGACATATTAGTTCATAACTTTATTATTAGTAAGCCTGGGAGTTACTGGATCCAAGCAAACAGTTACTGGAACGCACTCTGTCAAAATAAGTTTCCAGATCCTTTTCTGGCAGAATCCAGCTCAAATAAAGCCCTAGTTAGGGCCAGTTAATAGCTTACTTTTTTGGATAGTTTGACCCCACTTTGAAACAATGGTCGAAATCTAAAAATATTGACAACTTAATAGCTAGTCCAAGCAAAAGTGGATTACTGTCCTACAAACTCAACCTCAAAAACCTTTAACACGATTGCTAATTATGAACCTTCACCTTGCAGCTAATTATGCATTACATTTATTGTGTTTTTTATTTTTTATTTAGCTACAGCAGTTACACTTTAAATCACTAAAAACTTTAAAAGAGTAGAGTTATGTAGCGACAGCAGTTGTCAACTTTACCAATAGCCCACTTGGACTAGCCATTTGCTCATCAGTTTGGGCAGAATTCTCTCTTTTTACAAACTAATGTTATTCAAAGAGCTACATAAACGTGCCGAGCCCCTTTTCTCCTTCAAAAGCTACAAACAAGAAAGTATTAGCATTTTCTTAAAGGTGCCTTTTGTAAACGAGCATTTTTTATTGAGGTTTGTTGTATATGTTGACTACAAGGGTTACAGATTGGTATTAGTGTATTGTATTTATTGAAAAATTATGACCTGAGGAGGTAAAAAATAAAAAAAATAAAAAAATAAAGACAACGCATGCCGCCTATTGCCTTGTATAACTTAAAACACAAATCTTGTATGATCTGTCAGAGCTCAAGCATGTGTTGGGGATGATGCTCAGTTACTAGCAATCAATTTTTAGCTCAATACAGGTAAAAATAAAGTTCTGGCTTACAACCATTTTTATTTTCACAATGAAGTGTGGCCGTATTATGAAATAGTCTCTGTTAGTTCGTCTGTACGGGCTGATGTAAACTTTCTTTTGCCCTGCCCATAACTTCTGATCGAATCAAAAATCATTTAACAAAACTTGATGCACATATTCATCATCACGGATGGTGTGTCGCTTACTATGCCTGTTGCAATAAATAAATAAATTAATCACATGATAAATGAAAATTATCAACCTCATTTTCATTCATTTCATTTATCGTTTCTTTGTGTCTCTCTCTTTTTTTTTTTACTGAAGACACTGGGTGAAAAAAGGCTCAACTCCGATGCTCTTCACTGGCCCCTCCCTTTCTCTCTTCTCTTTAAAATCCGTTTTAACCGTCCAAAATCGTGTTTTTTGATTGTTAAAAGCAGCTAAGCTGAGAAGCTAAGCTATGAGCTAAGCTAATGGGCTGACCTAGAGAGAAAAGAAAACCTCTGTCTTGTCGGAGCTCCAAAATTCACGGTTGAAACCTTTGCCTTCTTGTAAAAAGTTGTTTTTCTCTGCAAATAGAAGCTGAGAACTTGTTTACTGATTTTTTTTTTTTCAATTAAAAGCTTGGTGTGAAAAATGCTATGCTAAAGAGCTCAAACCACACAGAGCATCTACCATTTTGAGAACTGAAAAAAAAAAGGAAAAAACAGCCCATGTCACGTCAAGGGGCTTCTGCTCAAGGCCTCGTTATACTCGCGCTTTGGTCCGCTGGCTGGAGCGCGCGCACTGCGCGCGCACTGAGCCGTGCGGCTTCATGCGTTTACAGTGTCGCCGCTGTGTTTATAGTTGACGCATGGCGGCGCATGGAAAAGTGCTGTTCTTTTACGGACCAGCAGGTGGCAGTACCCTCTAAAACCTGTGCATATGTTGCAAGAAAGGGTGTAGAAGAAGAAATCTACCGTAGAAGAAGAACTGTTTGAAGTCACACAACAAAAACAAATGGCTTTCCGCTCGCGTGCTGAACTGTTGTCTTTATTAGAGGAGCAAATCATAATAGAACAACAGTTATTGTGTCTTGCGGTTTTAATGCATGGAGTCAGCGGAGGAGGAAGCGATCACTTGACTTTTGGCAAAAAAACAAAAGAAAAGTCCAGATCAGGGATGAAGAAGGGGAATTTAATACATGTGTGTCACATACAAAACATTCCTCCATGCATGGTGACGCCATCTCCACGACCACAGCGGCGCAGACAGCTGCAGGCTCCGGCGTGAAGAGCGTGAAGGCTGTCAGGTGAGGTCCCCACCCGACCTGTCAATCAATTCAGTAGTGCCCATGGCGCGCGCACTAGCCTTGCGGAGTTTGAAAAATTCGGAGGTGCACGACACGCAACAAACCAACGCGCGGGGTCTACGCGCAGGGGCGGGGACGGTGATATTGCGTCACTTTTGGCGCGCGCACCCTGGCGCACTGCGTGACACGTCGAGTATAAATCTAGCTTCACTCCCTCACTATCCATCCTTCGGTTCAGTCTTATACTGCCATCCGATGGTCAAAAAAACGGTACTACACTCAAAATAAATTAACCAACATTTCTCCGCAAATTTTACAGTAATTAATAATTATTGTCAAATCTCACACGTTATCGTTTATCGCAATAATTTCCGAGACAGTTAATCGCCCAGCGAAATTTGTTATCGTGACAGACCTGTCTCTTACACTTTTCATCACTCCAGCTCCATGGTCAAGGTCACAACTTAAGGGCAAATTAAAACAAAGTATTTGCTTGTCAGGAGTCCATAACTTCTGACCTGCTCAACATAATTTAACAAAAAAATGACACCACAGCATGGCGACTAATCTTTCCATCACCGTAGCTATAAGGTCAAGATTGAATATGAATGTCAAATGTTATACAAGGTCATTGCTTTGTTGTACAATAGTTTGTTGACAGGCACATAGAGCTGAACGATTTTGGAAAATAATCTAATTGCAATTTTATTGTCTATAAATTGCAAATGCGATTTAAAACGCAATTATTTTTTAAAAATATCTTAAGTATTTTTCAACAAACAGATGCAATAAATCAATCTGTTTTATAATAAACAATATCAGATTTATTTAAAGCAGAGATTACAATAAAGCAAACAAATGTATGCCTTTTCTTTTCACCATTTCTATTTTTTCTTGTTTTTTTCTTTTTCTTGTTTCATAAACATAATAGCAAACATGTTAAGTGAACTTCCTAACTACTGTCTGAACTTCACATGACAGTTAACAAATAAATATAAAAAAGTGTTGATTAAGATTTGTGTCATGTGACCAGTCAAATTGCAGCCTTCGCGATTAGAAAATCTAATTTTATCATATTGCGATATTATTGCAAATGCAATTAATTGTTCAGCCCTACAGGCACATATTGTACCGTATGCAATGCTCTTGTTGTGTTTGCTATGGTTTGTCAGCGTTGACGAACGTCAACTCAGGTTGACTCCATAACTTAACCAGTCATAGATGAACATCCGATGATTTTGTTTTCTGGGAGTTTAATGAAAATCTGTTCACTGATGTTTTGCTAACAGAGACAGACAACTGGATTGTTGCGTGCATTTCACAGAGTCGAGCAGAGATACTACATGTATAATGAAAGCTGTGAAACGTTTTGAATTGGACTGATCAGGTATTTTTTTTATCTTGTTGTTCTGTTTCTGCTCCCCGTTCACAAAACAACAAAACAAAAAGTCTTTAACATTCTCGAGCTGCTCCTCTTCCTCAAACTTTCGACACCTGAAAAGCTCTGCTGTAGTCTGAAATCCTCGATGATCTGTCAGCCCCAGACGAAACTAATCGGACTTAATCGCCGCCACAGCTCGAAGGTCTCTGTCCGTTGTGATGCCATCAAAGGGGGTAGCAGAGGTGGCGTGGGAGAGTGGTGAGAACCTCGGTCTCACTTCTTCCCTCTCTGTGGCGTCGCCTCCCATCTGTCTGATCAATCCCCACCTTTCGCCTGATTTCGTCAACGCAGGGATTGACTCTGGAGACAGCTTTGGTCCTGAGACGGAGACTTTAGGGTGCTGATGGAGTGTCGTGTTTGTGTGCGAGAGGAAGGAAACCAGGCTTTATGGTGGTGCGGGCAGGGAGTGAGTGAAGGGTTGGACAAAAAAAGAAAAGGTGGGGGGGGAATAAGAAGTATAGAAAAAGATGGACAGAGGGGCCAAAGAAGATATGAGATTTTATTATCAGGGATCAGTTTCTTTGAGCCTGTCTGGGCGATGTGATGCTGAAAAGTTGTCTTCCTACACTATTACCATCAATTTCTTCTTAATGTTATGTTCAAGCAAATGTTGATAATAAAGACAAATAATTTAGAATGAAAATATTAAATATTATTCTAAGACTTCACAAAATGCAGTGCATTATTTATTTATTAATGACATAAAGTCACATGATGACTACTCCTGTAGGATCCTGGAAGTACCAGGACGATGAATCTAATAAAATAATGAAATAAAGAAGTACTAAAAAAAAACCTAGAAAAATCATAAATTTTTTCAAAAATAAAGTGCTGAAATTTGCTACGTACTAAATCTGGGTTGCAGCGAGCAGAATAAAAGCTAAAATGAGCCAATCTGTAACTAAAAGGAACACAGGACTACAAACATAGAGCAAGTATAGTGAGGTCGATTTCAAATAAATTAAGGGATTTGCAAATATTTATTTATGGAAAATACTTGTAACTACAGTTAAATGTTTTGGAAAGTGTAAAACTTATTACAAAAAAAAAATCATAGCACATTATTTCTGACAGAGCTGAAGGTTTTGACATTTGAGTTGAAGTTACATAAAGTATGCAGAAGTAAAAATTCAGAACGGAGTTCAAAATCTTACTTCCAACCTACAAAGCTCTCAACAACCTAGCTCCATTTTATATCAAAGATCTTATTGTCCCATATTTTCCTAACAAATCACTTCACTGTCAGGCTGCAGGCTTACTTGTGGTTCCTAGAGTTTCCAATAGCAGAATAGGTGGAAGAGCTTTCAGTTATTATTAAAATAAAAACTTTTAAGTTAATGTGCTGTTTTTAAAAATATATATTTGAGAAAAGGGAAATACACACCACGGTCCACATGGTTGTTAAGCACTGTGATTACAATTCCAAAGCACTTTCATAAAACTTGTCTTAAGCTGTTTTCTTTGCAGACGATTGCATGAAGTGACTCCTCTTTTCTTACAAACCCCCGCTCAGTTCACCTATTAAAACTTGCTGTGTCTGCCGTGATTGTTTGTAAGATCACACAAATCAGCTCAGATACTGAAGGTTTCTCCTCTGCAGTTCTATCATAGATAGTTGGTACTGATCCGTCTTTGAGGCGCAGTCTTGGTGAGTCCTGGGTTGAGTTGGTTCATGTTAGCGAAACACTGATGTGTTGTTAATACGCCAGTCAAAACCAATTCCTCAAACTAATCAGCTTCATAAACGCTTAACGTCAATGCTGTGCCCTTCTTTTGTAAATGAGGTTTATTAATTCTTCCTTAACTGACGTGCTTTAAACTCTAGTGTAGTTCTGCACTCCTCACAGAATTAGAAACACAGTTTAAGGGAAATAGTTGTTTTTACTCAAGTTTTTGAGTTTGATGGGGATTTCATGCTCCCAAACATGTCATCAAGATAGAAAAACATGAAAACTATTCCTTTTTATATCATAAAAAATAAAAAAATAAATATGGTGTAGGAGTTGGGAAAATAAAGCAAAAAATAAATAAATAAATAAATAAAAATGATAATTACCTGACGCATATTTTTCTTTCTGCTTCTTTTTGCAAGTTTCAATTTTTTTCTGCTGGTTCAGCTACTATTTAGCTGTTTTTATGCTTGTTTTTGCTTTTTCGGCTAATTCCGCATTTTTTGCAATCATTTCAATGTTTTTCAGCCTAATTAAGCAAAAAATGTGCTCTCTCCATTAACTTTAAATTTTTTCAGCTTTTTTAGCTACTTTTCAGCATGTATTTTTTTTCTAATTTCAGCTTTTTGTTGAATAATTTCCACTTTTTTGTGCTCATTTTTTGTTCTTTCAGCCTAATTGGGCAAACGTGTTCATTCTGCTTTCTGCCAATTTAAGCTTGATCTACCTTTTCAGCTAGCGTGTTAGCATTTTTAGCTAATTTCAGCTGTTTTCAGATAAATTCAAGTTTTTCGTGGTAATTTAGGCTACTTTCAGCCTAATTAAATTATTTTGCTGGTTTCAGTTATTTCAGCTACTATTTAGTTGTTTATGATCATTTTAGCTTTTTCAGCTAATTCCACAGTTTTTGCACTTGTGATTTTTTCAGCCTTAGCATTAATGGGCTGTCTACTTCTTTCTGCAATTTTCATTTTCTTTCTGCTATTTTAGATACTTTTCAGTTGTTTTTTGTGTGCTAAATTTCAGCTTTTTTCCAGACAATTTCTACATTTTTGTGGTAGTTTCTGCTTTTTCCAACTTACTTCTGGTAGCTTAAGCTTCTTTCCTCCTCTTCAGCTACTTTTCAGCCCTTTTTTTCTTGTTGTTAATTTAGATTTTAGAGCTAATCTCTTAATTTTTGTGCTCATTTCTGCTTATTTGGTCTAGTGGCAGGGCTTTTGACTACGGATCTGAAGGTCGCGGGTTCGCGCCCCGGCCACTACCCAGCTTGGGGTGTCTATGAGTGCACACCTATTTCTCCAGCTCCCCGGGCGCTTTCGGGCTGCTCACTGCACCACCTGGTAGGTGGTTGGGTTAAATGCAGAGACGAATTTCGTCTGTGTATGGGAACATACGCAGATGACAGGAATAGACATTATTATTATTATTATTATTATTTAAACCAAATTCAGCAAATACCGTATTTTCCGATGTATAGGTCGCACCTTTTTATGGTTTTTTCAAGGCCTGCGACCTATACTCAGGTGCGACCTATATATGGCTTGTTATCACTTTTGGTGAAACAAATTTTTAAATCCAGCTCATTTCACAATTACGTTCATTTATTAAGGAAAAGTTCAGCTCAGACATATATTTGCTATAATTTTTATCAAACAAATAATTGTTTTTAAGTGTTAATCTTCTTAAAAGCCTTGCTGTGCGCTCCTGTGGCAGACATTTGCAGCAGAGCTAAACGTAGGTGCGACCTATACACCAGTGCGACCTATCTAGGGATTTTTCCAATCTATTGGTGATAATTGGACAATGCGACCTATACACAGGTGCGACCTATACACCAGAAAATACTGTAGTTGTTTCTTATTTCTTCTGCTAGCTTAAGCCCCCAGTATAGCTCTGCATACGTCCGTACGCATGTCCGTACGCAGAGAGTTCAGCCCTATACCCCAGCATACGTTTTTGCGTACATTCTCGCGTTTTCGCACCAAATTCTTGACGTCATTTGAGCAGCTGCAGCTCAGCTCCAGACAAGGAGCAGTTGCCTATGGGACAAATTGAGGTCGCTGATTGGTCATTTGCTGACACGCCTACTGAATTGACTGACAGGTCGAAACAAAAAAAAAATGCGAGAGCTGGCAGCTCCAGCCGCAGCAGTGTTCTGTGTTTATATGTTAATAAAAAGTTCTAAAAAAAAACAAAAAAAAAACAGGGAGCGCTGGTCCTGCAGCCCACACATCAGACCAGCACACCAGGAAATCTCTAGAACCTCCCGCAGCCACGCTGGACCAGAGTTTAATTCGCTCGTGACAAATTAGTTCATTTCTCATCATTTCAGTCATGGAGTCAATGGAGGAGGAAGTGATCACTTGCCTTTTGGCAAAAAAACAAAAGATAATTCCAGATCAGGGATGAAGAAGGGGAATTTAATACATTTGTGTCGCATACAAAACATTCCGGCGCCGAGCAGTTTATTGTGAGACACCGCGTTTGCGGACGCGGTCGTAAAATTTGAGCTTTGCGCGTATATGCCCTGCGGGGGTACGCTTGTACCTATGCGTAGTACATGCGTACAGCTGCGTACGGACGTACGCAGAGCTATACTGGGGGCTTAAAATGTGCCAAATCTTATTTTGAAAAACCACGGCAGAGCGAGTCCACGAAAAATGAACCGCAAAGTAGCGAGGGACTACTGTAGTAGTAATAGTGATGGTAGTATTAGTAGTGAAAGTACTGTAGTAATAATAGTAGTACCGGTAGTAAAATTACAGTAATATAACTGATTCATTTTTATATTTTGGTTCTAAATTTTAGTTTTAAAAACATGAAACTGTGGAATTTTTGCTCAACTTTGTCAAATTGTTAAAATCTCAGCGGTTTTCTGTTTTGATTTAAAAATAAATTTTAAAGCCGTAATACAAAAAACAACTAGTTCACCCTAAAACAAATGTTAGTCGTTATGAAATGGATCAAACTTTACTTAACTATGAAAGAGGTCACTCTGTATGAACACACACAGACAGATCACCCAACTACGGTATGCAGTTTTTTCCCCCTTCGCCTCACATCTCTTGAGTTGATATCACCTGTCAGCTCCGTGTTTTGGTTTTATGATCCGCAAAATAACTCTTTTGATTCACTTTCACTTCTCTCGCCAGTTTTGTTTCATCTCAGTAGGCAGCAGGCTTCGGGAGCTCGCCGTGCACCTCGCGCCCCACTCCACATGTCAGACAAAGTTAGTGACTGACTGATGCCACAGGAGAATATAAAGCCAGACATATATATTTCTGTATTTTCTTCTACCGGAGTGGATGCAAGATGGGGCACCAGAAATAAAATGAAGAATACATATTGACGGACAGGAGCACAACCCCAGTGGATTACTATTGAACGAATGCTGCTCGACAGCATTAGAGGAGTCACTTTCAGCTGTTTATAGCTTTTTTTTTCTTCTGGTCCCCAAAGAACAAGGAAAAAGAATTCAATGATTCAGCTTCAGGTTAAATATAAAACTTGGGTGGAGGAAAATGAGGGGGTTTAGACACAGTGTTTCCAGTAACTGTAATAAAACAAATCAAACAGGACTGGGATATCTTAGCCTAATTTAATTGTTATTAGTTATATTATTAATTTCAGATGGATTACAAGAAATCATTGATGCAGGGTAAAAATAAGCATTTGCTTATAGCAAAATTTAAAAAAATCTTGAAATGAGGGTTTAGACACGACGTTTCTGGTAATTGCAATACCACAAATACAACAGGACTAGGACTTCCAAGCCTAATTTAATTATTAGTTATTTATTTCAGATTAATTAAAAGAAAACATTGTTGCTAGGTTAAAAGTAAGCATTTGCTTATAGTAAATTAAAAATAAAAATTGAAATGAGGATTTAGGCACGGTGTTTCCGGTAACAACAATAACACAAATCAAACAAGACTGCATCCAAGCCTAATTTAATTATTAGTTATATTATTCATTTCAGTTGGATTAAAAGAAAACATTGGTGCAGGGTTAAAAATAAGCATTTGCTTATAGCAAAATAAATAAATAAAAAATCTTGAAATGAGGGTTTAGACTAAGTGTTTGCGGTAACTGCAATACCACAAATTAAACAGGAGTGGGACATCCAAGCCTAATTTAATTGTTCTTAATTATATTATTAATTTAATAATGTAGTTTGTGTATTACAATTAGAAAAAAATAAGTAGAATTATTCATTTTGTGATGTAGTTTGTGTATTACAGTTAGTAAAATTAAGTAGAACTATTCATTTTGTGATGTAGTTTGTATATTACAGTTAGAAAAATTAAGTAGAATTATTCATTTTGTGATGTAGTTTGAAGGTTATCATTGGTTGAACAAACTGTGAAATAAGGGGCAGATATAATAAGATTTCATCTTCTTTCTGCTCCCTTCATTTTATCCTACTTGTATTCTTGTATCTGATGAAACTGTCTTGTATTGTTCTTTTAAAATGAATGAATAAACATCAAATCAAATCAAAAATTTCAGATGGATTAAAAGAAAACATTGGCACAAGGTTAAAAATGAGCATTTGCTTATAGCAAAATAAAAATCTTATTCTTTGACATCTCATCTAAAATCTTCTTTAAAATTCAGCTCATCTACGGATGTTTCCTAACAGTCTTTTTTCTTTGGGTTTATAAATATTCAGTTCTCTGATCCAACCAGCTGGTGTCCTCATTCCTCCATCTTGAATCGGTTTCTTTTATAAATGCCAGTCTTAACTCCATTCTGGTAGCAGAACCCACCTCCCCTTCCCTTTTCTTTTTTTTTTTTTCTTTCTTCCCCTCCTTGTTTTCTCCTCACGGTGCCTCTATTATTGTAGGCTTTAGCTCCATTGCTTTGCTTTAATTGTTTCCTGAAGTTTACTAGTTTGTTTTTGAGAAGAAAAGAGACAAAGTTATCCTCGCAGCAGAGGCTTTTCCACTTGTTTAAAGTAAAAAAAAAAAAAGTGACAGACCTACAGTGTGAGAGGTTTGCAAATGTAGGGATGGATGTTCAAACAGGGGAGGGAGGTGTGTAAAGAGACACAGTTAGGCCTCATTGCCTCCTTGGCAGCCTGCCCTCTGGAGATTAGTCCATAAGCATCTCGTCCAAATTCTCCGTCCACCAATACTTTAACCGCCTCTTTTATTTTATATATTTGTTTCATGTGTTGACTTCGTCGCCGCCGCAGTATTTACAGCCGCCGCAGCACGCAGCTACACAACTCTCTCCTTCATGACCCCAAAACTAGAATTAAAACAATTAATTACTGTTAACCCATACTGGGGGTATACAGTAATTATCAGAGCACAACCGCAGAGATAATTCATCTGCATAGACACACA
>JBBPBX010001025.1:57253-69675 GCA_038048925.1 Garcialebias charrua | reverse complement strand
TTTATTGTCTGTTTCCCCTAAAATAACAACTCCTTGGGTATTATTTTTATGTTTGCACTTCTTTAATGGGCTGCAGTTCTCTTCTGGGGTTGTTCTTTTCTACAGCTCTTTTTCAGGTCTCCAACATTAGAAGTTTGGATTATATCAAGGTGGGGGGAGGGGCTCTCACCCCTTCGTTGGCAATCAAACGCAGCTGATTGACAGTTTGCATAAAACTGAAGAGGTGGAGTTTAAAACTATTTAAACAGCTGGAGTGTTGTGACATAAAATCTTTGTGGTTTTGCAGCTGTGACTGTTTAGTACTGGCTGGTAGAGCATGTGCAGCAATGTCATCATGACCGTTTATTCCACAATCCTATTTCAGTCAGCTCACGCCTTTTGCAATACAATACATTCACATGCTGTACTTTATGAAATGTGGTGACCCCTGAAAAGGGAACAGCTAAAAAAAGATAGGAAGACAGTTTACTTTATAAAATTAGTAAAGTATATCTATCTAAGTAAGCCAACCAATTGTGTCAAACCTTCAATTTGTTGCAATGTCCTATCCTGAGCAGCACTATTGCAACAATGGAAAGGAACAACACCTTTTTAATAGGAAAAAAGCTACAACAGAACCAGGATCAGGATGGGTGGCTGTGTGCCTAAATATGCTGAGGGTCAAGATGGTGGGAAAGATGCAGTTACAATTAGTCAACATGGAGTTTCTATGAGAAAACATCAAAGAAACACGGGGATGTTGATGCAGCAATAATTATTTATGCAAACATGGAGGGGAGAGAGAATAAAGACCACAGAATTAGGGAATGTGGTCTTCCAGTGATCTAAGCCAATAGCAACATAACCAAGGGGTAGTATAGGATACCCAAGCCAACCCCAACTATAGGATTTCCAAAAAGAAAGGTCTTAAGGTTAGTCTTAAACATGGACAGACAAAATTAGGAAGTCTGTTCTACAACATTAACACCAGTACATACCGGACCATATAATCACATCACAAAAGCATCACAAAAGAAGTCGCAATGAAGAAAAAGATCATAAACACGTCAAAAAAAGTTTTGGAAAAACTGAAAGAGGATCTAGATAAACAAGACTGGAATAATGTGTATGTTGATGATGCGAACAGAGCATATGATGAGTTTATGAATATCCTGGAAGCTCTGTATGAAAAGAATTGTGTGCAAACAAATTACACAAAGAGAAATACGATTGATCAACCATGGATGACAAAAGGGTTGAGAAATGCTTGTTAAAAAAAAGAATTATTTGTATTCATGTTTCTTGAAATTGCGAAGTCAGAGCGCTGAAGAAAAATATAAAAAGTATAAAAATAAATTAGTAGGGATTATAAGGAAACATAAGAAAGAATATTATAGTAAATTATTAGATAAAAGTAATGGTGATATGAAAGCAACATGGCGAGTAATGAATAGTGTCCTGAAGAATCATAAAGCAAAAACTGGTATTTCAAAATATTTTGTAAAAGACAACGATGAAATTCATGATGAAAATGAAATTGTAAATGGATTTAATCAATATTTTGTGAATGTTGGATCAAGCCTTGCAGCTAAGATACCAAAAGTAGATAAAAATGTGACCCACTCAATTACAGGTTGTGCAAATAGTATTTTTCTAAATGGAACTAACAAAGAGGAAATAATGAATGTAGTAAAACATCTTACAGACAAGAGATCGAAAGACTGGGTGGACATGGATATGATGTTTGTGAAGGACATAATGAGCCATGTTATTGAGCCGTTCACATACATATGTAACTTATCATTTTCAACAGGAATATTTCCAGATAATATGAAAGTAGCTAAGGTCGTTCCTCTTTTTAAAAATGGTGATAAATGTGTATTCAACAATTATAGACCTATATCCTTATTACCACAGTTTTCAAAAATTCTTGAAAAACTATTTGTAAACAGACTAGACCAATTTATAGATAAACAAAATATTCTAAGCAACAGTCAGTATGGGTTTAGAGCAAAAAACTCTACATCAATGGCTCTCATGGAATTAATGGAACAAATAACTACTGCTGTCGATCAAAAACAATATTGTATCAGTATTTTTGTTGATTTAAAAAAAGCATTCGATACTATTGATCACACCATTCTCCTAGAAAAGCTGAACAAATATGGTATTAGAGGACCAGCATTACAGTGGGTATCTAGCTACTTAAAAGATAGGAAACAATTTGTACAAATAAATGATGTAAGATCTGACCTCTGTAATATCACATGTGGAGTTCCCCAAGGCTCTGTACTTGGACCAAAGCTTTTTATTTTATATGTGAATGACTTGGTAAATGTGTCAGGACTCCTTAAATGTGTACTTTTTGCTGATGATACCACTTTTTTCTGTTTAGGTGAAGATATAGAACAAATGTTGGAATTGATAAAGACAGAATTTGTCAAGATACAAACTTGGTTTAAAATAAATAAATTATCATTAAATCTAGAAAAAACTAATTACATGATATTCGGTAATAAAAAGAAAACTGTTGATGTTCCACTCAAAATTGAGGATGTTGAGATTTGTAGAGTGAGTGAGGTGAAGTTTTTGGGTGTTATCATTGATGACAAACTGACATGGAAACAACACATAAATTCTGTAAGAATAAAAATAGCTAAATCGATTGCAGTACTGTACAAAGTCAGAGACCTATTAAATGATAAAGCTCTATATTTGTTGTATAACACAATCATTGTTCCACACTTAATCTATTGCATTGATGTTTGGGGGAATGCGTGTAAAACAATCACAAAACCTATTTTTGTATTACAGAAAAGAGCTGTAAGAATTATCACTAGAAAGCATTATCGTCATCCATCAAGTACATTATTCTATCACCTAAAGTTATTGAAGTTCCATGATTTGGTAGACTATAATATCTTATCAGTTATGTATAGAGCTCAAAATAATGCATTACCTTTAAATATCCAAATACACTTTGTTAAAAGACAAAGTTGTTATAATCTTAAGGGGACAGAGTTGTTTGTAAAACCACAATTCAGAACCAGTTTGAAGGGACGTTCTACCTCAATCCAGGGAATTAGATTATGGAATGGCTTGGAGAATGTAGTTAAAAATGCCAAGTCAATGTTTACATTTAAAAAAATGATCAAAACAAATGTGTTAAAAAATATATATGAAATAGCGTAATGTGTATTGTATCAATTAGAAAATTAGAAAGAGTTAGTCATTTTGTACTGTTGTTAATGTGTATTGTATCAATTAGAAAATTAGAAAGAGTTAGTCATTTTGTACTGTTGGTTGAAGATTATTATTGTTAAATCTGATTGTTGAAAAAGTTGGTTGAAGATTATTATTGTTTACATGGCTGATTATTGTTGTTTAATCTGATTGTTGTAAGTAAGGGGCAGATATAATAAGATTTATTCTTCTTTCTGCTACCTTTCATTTTTTTACATTTTGTACACTATCATTTAATGAGATTGTCTTGTATTGTTTCTTCTGTAAAAAAAATGAACAAATTTAATAAACATAAACATATAATTGCACTTTTCCACCAGACTGCCGCAGACAGCTTGTCCTTAAACCTCATCAAGCCCTCAAAGCAGGAAGTTGAGATCTCATGCTTTAGAATGGAAACAAAGAGAGACGCAAGAGACAGAAGTACATTTGTTTGGTAGTTGGCTCTGGACTAGAATTAAGTAGCATGGTGACCCACACTGAAAATGCTATCTGCCATTGGACGGAGGACAAAGATGCAAAATGCTCAGGTTTTGAGAAAGAGGTTATCTGGGAACTGAAAACCATGCTAGAATCAATGGCCCTCATGCACGAACCATTCGTACGCACAGATTTGTGCTTATACTGTGCGTACGAGTGATTTAGGATCATTTGTGGCATCCAACAATGTTTTCGTATCCTAGGATTTTTCTCAGATACGAACAAAATTTACGAGTGGTCCGGACCTGTCGTATAATTTAGGAGCGTCAGTCTGCTGTCATCCAGACGGGATTTCTCCACTAATAACTTCATATTTCGTTATTTAGAAAATATTTTGGGTTTAAAATATTCACGCACCATAATTATTCTTGACAATAGGTTATTCTGTTTGAATTAGAATTATAATTTTAAGTTTAATTTGTCTGGTGTGTCGCGCAGGCTTCATGAGTCGTGCGCTCCCCTTGGTCATCAAAGCCGCTCCTCATATTAACACCCAGGTACATAAAATCCCCATACACCGCCGCAGAACAAGTACGAATTAAGACTGATCTTCATGCTATTGCTGGACTGCTGTGCAAACACCATCAGAGCAATAGATTATTATATCTGATCCGAAATATGACCTGCAGAATGTGGTTGCGCCCCGACCAGGAGGCGCCCTGATCAGCGCGCTGACCAGGAGGCGCGCTGATCAGGGCGATCAGGAGGCGCGCTGATCAGCGCGCTGACCAGGAGGCGCGCTGATCAGGAGGCGCCCTGATCAGGAGGCGCGCTGACCAGGAGGTGCGCGCTGACCAGGAGGTGCGCTGATCAGGAGGCGCCCTGATCAGGAGGCGCCCTGATCAGGAGGCGCGCTGATCAGGAGGCGCGCTGACCAGGAGGTGCGCGCTGACCAGGAGGTGCGCGCATCATTTGTGCTGCAAAACATGTTGGCATCTTGCAGTGTGGCATTTATTGTCCACCATCTCCTGACCACCTCCTGTCCGTGCTGCGGCGAGATGTTTGTTTGAAGCCATTTTCAGATCAAACCATTTATTCTTGATTTCTGATACTGTACGACCCACGGGACACACAACATATGCACTACAATATTAATATGAAGTTAGTAGTTTCGAGACAATTTAAAATGCTTCTGTTGAAAAACACATCCGACACTTGCGGGGGGGGGGGGTAGCGGTGCGCCACAGCTCTTCTGAATAAGTGAAACTATAATGTAACACAGTACACTAAAATTAAAGGTATTTGACCATCCGACACTTGCGGGGGGGTGGGGGGGTAGCCACAGCGCCACTGAGAGCAGATCTCTGAACGCGTGAAGTTCCTCCTTTTACTTCGAGTTTGAATGAATGGACACTTCCTGCTGTCAGAAGGCAGGAAGCGTGGCCTTATATGGTGTTTTGAGGGGTAGGAATTATGTAAATTACATTCCCGCGAGCACGCGCAGGTGAGTAGAACAGGTGGGATCCATCAACTTTAAGCAGCCCGTTTACATGCTTTTCCTCATGATAGAAGACGTTGTTGGATCTGACGTGGCATGTTCGTACGAACGCTTCGTACGAACGCTTCGTACGAACATAAGTAGGAGGAATTTAGGATAACAATACGAACATTTTTGTGCATGAGGGCCATTGGTTCTAACCCTCAAAATGACTGCGGCAGAGACTATTTTTGGTTTCAGTACAGTACAAACACTGCCATTCGGTTTAATAAACAAAGTGATCATTAGACAATTTTTTAATTGAAAACTAAACCCTTCTTAGCGCTTGTAAACATTTGTTTTGTGATTTAATCTTCTAAAAATTACCCAAATAGCCAAAACTTTATATTTTGAGACCCACTGCGCTATACACATGACTTCACCAACTTCAATAATCTTCGTCCGATCTCCAATCTACCCTTCATCTCCAAGATTCTTGAAAAAACTGTTGCTAGTCACCTTCACTCACACCTGTCCAACAACAACATTTATGAAGAGTTTCAATCTGGATTTTGCCCCCACCATAGCACCGAAACAGCTCTAGTAAAAATTACTAACGACCTTCTTCTTGCTGCTGACTCTGGTCTTCTGTCCATCCTCATTCTTCTTGATCTAAGCTCTGCCTTCGACACCATCTGTCATTCTATCCTCCTCAACAGACTAACCTCCATTGGCATCTCAGGTACCCCGTTAGACTGGTTCAACTCCTATCTCTCTGACCGCACTCAATTCATTCAGCTTAAATCCTTCCGTTCCCAGTCTTCCCCTGTCTCCACGGGTGTCCCCCAAGGCTCTGTCCTCGGACCCCTCCTCTTCATCATTTACCTCCTTCCTCTAGGTCACATCTTCCGCAAATACGGCGTCCATTTCCACTGTTATGCTGATGACACACAGCTCTACTTGTCATCAAAACCAAACTCCACCCACCCACCCTCCATCCTCACCGACTGTCTCAATGAGCTAAATCACTGGTTTTCTAACAATTTCCTTCAACTAAACAGTAACAAAACAGAAATCATTCTTGTTGGTACCAAAAACTCTATTTCAAAATCAGAACATCTTCTCGTCCCCCTTAACAACTCTCTGCTATCCCCCTCCCCTCAGGTCAAGAGTCTCGGTGTCATCCTCGACACCACTCTCTCCTTCACTTCACACATCAACAATGTTACTCGGTCTGCCTATTTCCACCTCCGTAATATTAACCGTCTCCGTCCTTCTCTCACACCCCGCTCCACAGCCATCCTGGTGCACAGTCTTGTGACTTCCCGTATCGATTACTGCAACTCCCTTCTCTATGGCCTCCCTAACAAATCTCTCCTCTATGGCCTCCCTAACAAATCTCTCCACAAGTTACAGATGGTCCAGAACTCTTCTAAATTCTACTTCTCACGTTCAAAGCTATCCACAACCTTGCCCCTCCTTATCTATCTGACCTCCTGCGAATCTCCATCCCATCACGCTCTCTCAGATCCTCCTCTTCGCTACATCTCCATGTACCCTCTGCCCGCCTCTCCACCATGGGGAGCAGGGCCTTCACCTGCTCTGCCCCTCACCTCTGGAACGCTCTACCGCCAGACCTTCGAAACACCACCTCCCTTTCTCTGTTCAAGACAGCCCTGAAAACACATCTCTTTAGACTAGCTTATCATTAACTTTACTAAATGTATTTTTATTATTTTGCATTTTATAATCTTTATGTATTTTATATTTCAATTTGTCACTAATAATGTTTGAACTGTATTGGTTTGTTAAGTGTCCTTGGGTGTCCTGAAAGGCGCTTTTAAATAAAATGATTATTATTATTATTATACAGGTATACTCCTCTTTTGTTGTTCTCTTAGTGTTTCACCAGGCTGACCAAGGCTGAGCCGATCCGAGAAGTGACTGAACCAGTCATGTAGTAGTAGTTATGTAGTGCACAGCTAACAATTGTCACTTGCTGGTATTTATTTAGACTTTACTTGTTAGTATGTTTTCAGTTTTGAGTTCAGGTAGAAGTTTTAATGAAAATCCCATGAAATAATGATAAACCAACAGTAGAAGCTTTCTGTCCAACATGAGAGATAAACAGAGATCATGTGATTTTCTGATGTAAGCTGCTCATTCTCTACGCCTTGAAGTCAGCCTTTGCCAACATGCAATCAAATCCCAGTTTACCAGAACACCTGCTGTTCTGAACTTCTTTAGTTCTTCAGTCTTTAAACTTGTTTCACTGTGTCTCTTTTCCAACTAAAATACCAACTCCTTGTGTTCTTTTCTTGGTTGGGTTTCTTTAATTCACCTTTGCATCATTTTTCCCGTTGTTGTTCCATTTCTAGTCCTTCACATTTGATGTTTCAGATCTTTGGTGAAAGTTCACCCTGACGCTGATTTGACTTGGCTTTCTCTCTCTAACGCATAGAGGGGTGGATTTCCTGTTTTGTGTTTTGATTCAAACCCTTCTTGACCAAAAAGCTCTGTGCCATTTTATCAAAGTTTCTGTTTGAAAGCAAGGTGGGGTGGATATTTGTGGCTATGATTTCTGATGCCACGTTGATGGGATCTGGTTGTTGCGATGAGGATGCCTGTCAAATTGAATGCAGTCCCAGCTGACAATAACACAAGTCAGAACCACACATCTCTTGATGCAAACAACGTGTTGGACGGGCGGGACAGTGATTGTGTGTTTACTGATGCAGATAACAGGAATAAGCAGCAATTTGATGATAATGTTAGCCTGCATGTATCTCAGTGTGTCTCTCTCCGTGTGTGTTTCTGACTGTTCATTTTTGATGTCTTGTTTAGGAGATGTACTCAAAAGGTTTGATCCTGGCCACTGCCATCAGGCAGGTGCGAGGACTCGGAGACAACAAGTTTGAGGTTGTCACTTCGCTCCGGACCTTTGTATTCCGGGCTGAAAAAGAAGGTAGGTACTTTTTTTTAACCTCAGCAGTCATCTATTAGCTCCTCAATCTGCTCTTGCTGCTTGTCAGTCTGCCTCTGTCACTCTGACCGTCTGATTCACTGTCAATCTTTGTTTTTCTTCCTCTCTCGCTCTCTTTTTCTGTCCTTTCTCACACCCCTCCCTTTCTGTCTCCCAGTGTCATTTCACTTTCTAAATGCCTCTGTGGCAGACTTCTGTCTTTCTCTTACCTATTTCTCTGCCTTTGCCTCAAATGCACCCACCCGACCCCTTTAAAGTTTCTTTCTCCTGCTGCTCTTAAGTGTCATTACCAAGGCTTTACACGACTTTGACTCACCACCGTGCAAAGCAAAGATTCTGTGCTTTGGGAAGGTTTTCTGCCATAAAAGTATGTGAAAAAGGATCAATAACCATTTTATGCCATCACGTTAACAGAGGAGTCACGAGACTAATCGTGGCAGGCAAATAACTGAACTTTTCGCATATGTTAAGGCAGTGGTTCTTAACCTTTTTTGAGGTTCTGAACCCACCAGTTTCATATGCCCACTCACTGAACCCTTCTTTGGTAATAAATAAAATGTTTTTTTTTTCTTTTTTTTTTTTTCTCAAATTCCAAATTCAATCCACTACACTGGTGCACAAAATGAGCCGTGCATCAACATCACCTTGCTCAAAGAACAAAACCAACACAGTGCATGAACTGACAACAAATTACGGTATTACTTTATTCTGGCCCCATAAGAGTTTCATCCCCAAAAAATATTTTTGTACTATTTTTCTAATTAAAAATAAAATACAATCCTAATAGTTTTGTTGTTGTTGTTGTTGTTGTTGTTGTTGTTGTTGTTGTTGTTGTTTTTTTTTTGTTTGTTTTTTTGAATACACAAAATGCTCTTTTGGGGCCAGAGTAAAGCATTGCTCTTAATTACATATCTGCAAATCAGTGTGACTTCAGCTGTTGTTTTTGGGAGACCAGTTGGGATATGCGTGGCTTCACCTTGGCAAGTGCTACTCTCATGTCATCTTCACAGCAAAGTCTGTTCCTTTTCTTCGTTTTTATGTCCAGCATCCTCGAAAAGGATTGCTCGCAAAGATATGTTGTGACAAATGGTATAAAATATTCCAGGGCTTTTTTTACTTCTGCGGCAGAGGCTTTGCCGAACCCCTGAGACCGACTCATCGAACCCCTGGGGTTCGATCGAACCCAGGTTAAGAACCACTGTGTTAGGGAGAGAAAAACATTGCTTCAACCTCTGTCCTCTCAGCTTTTTAGCATGGATTCCTATAAGAAAAACTTACTTAAGGCTTTTAAACTGCTAAAGGGAGGGTGGTTTGTGTGCGAGTTCAGCTCAAATGACCAGAACAACAACGTGGAATAAAAAATTAAAAAAAACATTTTAAACTATTTTTTTGTTTGAATTATGAAAGCTACCAGATGTATAGTGTGGCACCTTTAAAATTGCAAGAAATAATAATTTAAGTTGCATCTTTCCAAAACTCACTGGGTTTCTGGGTTCAAGAAGACTGATAATTTACACAAACAGCTTTTTGGCTAGCTAATAGCTAAAGTGCTGTATCAGAATCATAATAAGCTTTATTATCATTGTACCAGGATACAATGAGTTTAGTTTGTACAGTAGTCCAAAAGATGGGCGGAGTGCACGTTGCTGCTGCTACAAGAGCTTCTTATTCAGAATACTTTTTAGATAGAAAAAAGTAAAAGGCCATGAAGATGGATAGTGGTATTACAACAAAAATCTCTTCACATCTTGTTCTATCAGGACAAGATTTGAGACATCAAAAAACTACCAGCAAGCACATTTATAAACACCGAGGACAGAGCCAGAGTCTAATCCAGATTCCTGAAATGATCACAGCATGTTTATTCAGCTGGGCTTCTCTGAAAAAGTCAGTGGAATTCCTTAGCAGAAGTATCCAGATCCTAAATTGTCAGATTTATGGGCTTTCCACTCCACTGAGCCGTGCTATGTGCCTTCCTCAAGGTCAATCCCAACATACTGTATTGGCGAGTCCTAGAAGCCACAGGTGATCTGAAATTCTCACAAATCACTTCCATTTTAAAGTTTAGCTCATAAATCAGCTGATTTTGAGTACTCGTAGCATGAACCAAACCTTCACACAGACTCTGAAGTTTTGCCATGGCCAAAACTGTTGCCGATGTCTTCTTCAAAAGTTGATAATATCGGGACCCGCTGATGCCAAAAAGCAGAAACCCTGCTATCATGAATGAGTATAAACATCTTTGGCGTCCTCCTGTGACGGAACTGAAAGACACATCAGTTGCCAAACTCCCCACGGATCCCTGAGGTATCCTGCAGCGTGAGTCTTGGCAGGACATGAGGGCTCTCCAGGACCCTGTCGTTTTGTTGAAAATATTTTGTTGATTGCTTTGAAAGTCCATCTCACCAGATCCATAGTCGTATTTTTTTTGTTCAGAAGATGTGTACCAGGAAGTTTGAGACACACAAAGAGAGCAAAAGCAGGAGGAAGAGGAGAACGGGAGGGAGAGAAGGTGTCCGTCTTGAGCGAGAGCAGAAAGTCCTCCTTGGAAGTCCTGTAGCTAGCTATTTAGTTTGATACAAGCAGCTTGTCATGAGAACAATTTGTTTCCATTTATTTGGGTTAATTAAAAAGAAGTGCTTCAGTTTGACACACACAATAGTTTAGCTCCAAAGTGATTATTTCCAAAAAGCTATTAGCTGACCAACAGATGATCAGCTGAAGGAGGATGCATCTCACAGGTTTTAGTTAAATTGTCTTTGTTTCTTAGAGATATGACTTTCAGATACTGTTCATCTGCTTCATGCATCTTTAATTTTTAGGTGTAACGTCTTCTTTTTCCTCCATTTTTTTCCATTTTCCTCCATTTTTTTCTTTTATAAACACACACTACATATGCTGTTGTGGTATTGTATTGTACAAGGACAGAAACTGAGTAAATAAAAAACAAACAAAAAATATATATACAGCAAAAGTAAATAAATTGAAAGACTTTCAGAAAGCTTGAAAGAAAAATTTCCAGACCACTTCAAAAGAGTGCAGGAAAGTTCAACTTAATAATGGAAAATACAAAGAAATTAAAGATGTCTGAGGCACATTTTAATGTTTTTTCTACAGACTCTGGGGTCATTCAGCCCAAACACACCTCCAAAAAACTTAATGTATTAAAAAAAAATCACATCCCTCTAACTTAATTTACTTTTATGTACTGAAGAATTTGGAGTTATGAATATATTCTTTAGTGCACATGGGTGGGTGATACG
The DNA here is from genome assembly GCA_038048925.1 of Garcialebias charrua. Classification (NCBI taxonomy): domain Eukaryota; kingdom Metazoa; phylum Chordata; class Actinopteri; order Cyprinodontiformes; family Rivulidae; genus Garcialebias; species Garcialebias charrua. The sequence continues at coordinate 58,310 of JBBPBX010001025.1, read as the reverse complement.
GTGCTCAAAGAAATCTTAGTGGCAGTAATTACTTTATTTCTCTGCCTGGTGTCATAAAGGGAACCTGAAGGGCAGATTATACAAGGTAATGTAAGTTAGGAAAAACTAAGCGACTCTCTAATAATCTCATTACTGCTTCCCATCTCCATCCTTCTGTCAGACAAACAGAATGAACGTTGTCTCAGCTTATCGTCTCACAGGTGGAGGCTTTCCGCTCCTCGCTCTCTGCCATCGACCTCCCCGCCTGCTTGAAGGCGATCTGTTCAGCAGCGCAGGTCAAACAGCTCATTCACTAATCGAGGTCCTGTGGCTCAGACCAGATATATTGTACGCACTTAGATTCTTATAAAAGGGGGCTGCGGTAGCTCGGTGGTCAGTGCCATGGTCTTGTAATCTTGAGGTTGCGGGTTCGAGTCCAGGTTGCAACAGGAAGGTCATCCGACATAAAAACAATTGCTAAACGTTTCATGTGAGTTTGTTCAATCTGGCGACCCTTGAAGAAGGAAGCAGCTGAAAGAAACTTATTCCACCAGATCACCTCCAGCTAAGAAGTCTTTGATGATTGAACTCTGAACTTTTCCAGGGACAGTTGGGAACTAGCAAGTCTCTTTTGGAGCAGGTCCAAGAAGAGGTTTGTGAGTACAGAGCTTCAGGGTGCCCTTTTATCTCTGTTGCTAGTGAGATGGTTTTCTCAACCGCTGGAGATATTCAAGGTCAAAGTCAAAGTCAAAGTCAAAGTCAACTTTATTGTCAGATCTGCAATATGTACAGTGCAGGACATACACAGGACCGAAATTGCGTTTCTCTCAGTCCCTCGGTGCAACAGTAAACATCTAAACATTGAAACACTGAAACATATAATAATAGACATAAGCATAAAATAGTAAAACTAACACTGTCCTGAGTTTTTTGCATAGTGGTATAAGAGTATGAAAATTTACACCAACTCTAAAACTAAAACATTAAACATTTAATGAACATAATATTGTCCTGAGTTTTTGCATACTAGTATAAAAAAAAGAGTATAAAAAGTATAACTAAAATAAACTAAAGGTTT
>JBBPBX010001025.1:36459-49599 GCA_038048925.1 Garcialebias charrua | reverse complement strand
GAATGCCCCACCCACTTCAAGGCAGCTCTCCGGACAATGCGTAATGAGCGGGGGCGGGCCAGTCCGGGCTCTGGGCCAACCAGGGGCGGGCCGGGCCGTTGAGGGCCGTGCAATGCGAAAACGGCTTATGTCACAGATGGTGCGTTCACGTGTAATCGGATTTCCCACGATTAAACACGGCTTGAAGTTCAAAATCACTTTTAAAGCTAAATTAAAGTGATTTATCATTTTGTTTGCAAAAACGAACATATTTAAATGATAATATATATATATTGAGCAATTTTATGAATAGTAAAAAAATCATGTCAGTGGATCTTTAAAATTTAACAAGATAAACACCGTAAAAATATATTTGTTTACTGACATTATAGTGAAGATGTGTCTGTGCTGAACTTTTCATAATAAATGCACTTTGACGGTTAAAACATGGCAAAATGAAGCCGACGAAATAAAGCGGCTTTAAAATTACTACACGCTCACCCGCCCATAATGATGACAGGAACACCTACGGTATTTATTTATTTATTTTTATTCAAACCAGTTGAATTCTTCATCCTCTGTGTCGCTGGTGAAGAGTTTTGCCAACTCCTGAGGTACCGGTAGTTGATGCAGCTCAGAGCACTGCCTCATCTTCCTCATCCACGTCCAGCAAACATCCTGGCCTTCATGAACCCCGACTTGATGGATTCTTTAGTGACTGAGGTCCACGCTTTATCCATCCATCCGAGGTCCTGCTGGAACGTCGCATGGCACATCCGTCCTGTAGCCGTGAAGCTGTGCTCTCCGTCCACAATCCACTCCTCCCAAAGGCGGTGCAGAGCTGCTTTGAAGCTTGGTCAAGCCACCCAGGATGATGGCAGGAATGGAGTTAAACACTTTAATTTTATCTTTAAATTACAGCATGATGTGCGCGCACACGCTAGCAATCCAGCAGGACTTTTTTTTTTTTTGCTCTAAAATATCCGTACACAGGTAGTCGTCAAAAGCCTAGAGGGCCCTTTAGCGAAAAGGGGTACTGCTACATTTTGTTTCAATCAGAATGAATGGAAACGGTCATATCTCAGCCAAAAATATGGGGGGGGGGGGAATCCATAAATATGTTGTTTCGCCATATAAGTCGCAGGACATGCAAATTAGGCAAAAAACTGACTTATATGCAGAAAAATATGGTAATAACAGGAACATGTCTGGCTTGTCTGCGTTGGTTATTGCAATAAACATAGCAGTTGTTTGAATTTACTTAGAGAGGTCAAGGTTGAGAGCTTCAGTTCTTTTTGCAAGGTGTTCCAGGATACAAGAGTGGAGTAGGAGAAGGCCCTTTTGCCTAGTTCAGTCTTCACTGAGGGTACATTGCAAGTAATTATGTCCTGAGAACACACGCTGTAGCTGCACTGACATAATGACATGTAGGAGGTGATGTATGAAGGCAACAGACCAAGAAGTGATTTAAAGATGAAAATGTACCAGTGGGAGAGTGCGTGAAGTTAATGATGACCAGTTAACTAATGAAAACAGGTTGCAGTGATGGGTACGGTAGTTGCAGCCAGTTATGAATCTATAGCACCATGATAGACAGAATCCAACATCTGCAATGTGCTTGCAGGAGCATTCATGTAAATAATGGCACCATAGTCAATGGAGGGAAGGAAAGTCACAGTTACAAGGTGTTTCCTAGCATTCAGAGTTAGACAGAATCTGTTTCTGGAATAGAAATCCAGAAAGCTAATGGATGGATGGATGACCACATCCTTATTGTTTGTGATCTTAATAGTCACGTGTGTCAAGCCATGCCTCTTGTGAAAGACTTGAGTATTTTAATTTTGTACAAATGGTATCTACCTGTAGTCCTACACAATGTGTACAAACTCCTGATTCTGTTTTATTGCATGCTGTGCAGTGGTTAATTTGAGCCGGATTCTGCCGGAACAAGACCTGGGAACTCTTATTTTGACTGCTCGGATCCGTCAACTTTGCCCCTAAAAGTTAAAAGTCATCGCACATTTTTATTTTGATTATTTATTAAAAAATAAACGAGAGGAGACGTTGTCCTTTGCCCAGTGGACCCAGTCTGTGGAGTGGATGTTCCAGCCGCAGCATGTGCGACGCACTAGCTACACGCTCCTTCTAGTAGGAGGAGGAGAGGAGCCTCTAGGCAGGGGGGGGGCTGGGGCGGGATGTGTTATTCACATTATACGTCACGTTCCAAAACAACGGTGCTAATTTGTCAAAGTAACAACAGCGATCAAAATGTCAAAAAGAAAGTCCAATTTACAGTACTTTTAAAAAATGGATGGATGGATTTTCCGACAACTGAGAATTGATGCCTTCAGGTGCTTCAAACGGTGCCACGAGACTGGAGCAAGAGCGGAGAAGAGTTCAGCTCAGAACTATGAAGTGAGGGGATGGAGGAGGGGGGTTTAGGACACCTGACAGAATGTAAGCTGCTCCATTCACACACAACCTGCTGTTCCTCTCCAAAATATTAATTTGATTAAGTGTTTACAAATGTACGTAAATGTTGATGTATAACAACCTGTTAAAATACACCAAAATGCAGGAAATGGTGTCTCTGTTATTGAAAATTTTCTCTGAGAGGATCCACGTACACCCGCTCTGCCCACTGTTCCGCATCAATCAGTTTACAAATTAAGCCCTGATGCTGTGCCAACTTTCAGTGTAGAGATTCATGATGCAGTTTGCTGATCACATGCCAATGTTGTTTGACTTCATTCTAGCCAAATGTGACGCTGTTTCTCATCTGTCGAACAATTAACTCCTCCACTGCTGAAAGTTTTTAAGCTTTTATTGTATGATTGCTTATGTTACTGTTTTGCACTGTACATGTTAGCCCCTTTTCCATTAGTAATGGTACAACACGGTTCGACTCGACTTGGCATGATTCCAAGGCTTTTCCAGTAGCACTTGTTTGTTGAACCGGCCCCTTTTTCAGTCCCTTTCTCTCTTGGGTTCCAAGCGTACCGTGCTGGCCTTAAAACATGACGTCAGAACACTGTCGGTCACTGACTGGACATGGAGTGGAGTCTCTGGTTGTTTGAGGAACTTTCACAACAACCCGATCCACCATTTTTAACTCGAACTCAAGGAGGGACTGGACTAATTTTTAAGATTTTAAAAACAATAATGATCATACCGTGGTCTAATTCTGAAATGCGGGCGTTTTTTTGTAATATTTGGCCGACGACAAAATTCAGAGCAAACTAGATGGAGCTCTGCTGGTCTCCCCGGTCCTGTCCACTGGAGCCTCGGAACACCCGCAGGCTGAGCAGGGTGTCATTTCCTGGGCTTCGAGCTCCGTCGGTCACTGTGGAGCAGGGGTCACCAACCTTTTTCAAACTGAGAGCTACTTCGTGGGTACGGAGTCACACAAAGGGCACCAGTTTGACAAACTCGTTGGAAATAACAAAGCGTAAATTGAAAAAAATGTATAATAAACATATTTTTAAGAACATATTTTTAAGATAGACATTTTAAAATATATATAAATACAAAAAAAGAATAACTGAATAAAATTAAATTTTATATGCAGCTTAGTAGGGAGTTGTGCTATTTTTAGAACAGGTCCGAGGGCACCTCAAATGGTCCTTGGGGGCACCCGGGTGCCTGCGGGCACCATGTTGGTGACCCCTGCTGGGGAGGATCCTCCATGCTGCCGACCCACAGGAGCGTGAGGGGCCGGGGCCCACCAGAGCCACAACCTCTCACGCTCCTGCAGGCTCTGAACTGAACCCACCCGCTAGAACAGTTACTGAAAGTGTAATGGAAACACAACTCATACCATGCTGAGCCAAGTTGAACTGTGTTGTACCAGTACTAATGGTACTAATGGAAAAGAGGCTTTTGTTTCCTTTGAGGAGTTTTTAAAGGGCTTTATTAATTAAAATGCATCGAGTATATGATATATATGCACATTCATTCATTCATTCATTCAACCTTTATTTATACAGGCTAGCCTCGTTGAGTCATGGGGACTCATTTACAAGAGGGACCTGTCTGTCTCACTCACACCAAACAACCATCCACTCTCTCACTCACACCTAGGGTCAATTTAGAGTTACCAATCAGCCTAACAAGTTTAAAAAGTCCCAAAAAAGTCCCGTTTTCGTTGCGTCATCACATAGCAGAGTCTCTCCCGATTGGTTGCTGCGACGCGTCGAAAGTTCAAATATTTGACCCTTGTCGGCTCGACGTGTAGGTTGCTTCGGACGCGCGCGTGCGCGGAACGGAAAGGAACTGCCGCGTGCCGTCGCACCGCTTCAAACACTCAAAACGCGCCGCTTCACAATTTGACGTGCCTCGACGCGTCTCCGCATAGACTTTCAATGTAAACCGGCCGCTTCCGCCGGCCGAAACGCGTCTGGTGGATAACCGGCATTAGGCTGCAAGGCGGACATTGAGGCGAGCTCCCGGCCGCAGATGACCTCTCCACGGCCTGTCGGCTTGGTGTCCCCGCCTGCTTAGCTCTGCTTAGCTTAGTTTTGTTAGCTGCGCTCGATAGCATGTCGGGCGGCATAGTAGGAGCGATCGCGGAGCGATCCGCGGCTGCTGCTCCAGGCCTGAGACGTCCACAGAGTTCACCTAGTGTTTCCAGCTAATTTATCCTATGAGGCATCCTCTTATGGGAGAAACAGTCATCCAAAGCCGGCTGCCGAGTGCCGATAATGGCGGACCTCACTTGACCGCACTTGGGGACCGTAAAATGGCAGACACGGATGCATTTCCGGAAACGGCCGGAAGTCGCGCAAATACGCTTCAAATTGTAAAAGAAACATAATAAAAAGAATTATACTTTATTTATAAAGTCATTTAAAACAACCACAGCTGCAACAAAGTGCTGTACACATGAAATTAAGAACATTTAAACACACACACACAAAAAAAAAATGTCTTCATATTTTTATTAAATATGATAACCTCGTAAGTCCGGAACCTTGTAGGTCGATGTCCTCGTAAGTCGGGGACTACCTGTATAGTTTTTGGAATGGCACTAGTTATTTGTATATTTTAACGTATTTATTTTAAGAATACTTTTCACTTCATCGAAACTATTTGGTTGTATTTGTTTTCTTATTGTGCAATGGACGAGTGATGCATGAATGCCTAGTTGGGGCAGTGGTGGAGGTGCAGGTTTGGGATCCAAAAGACCCAGGTTCGATCCCCAGTCACGGAATACCTTGTGGTATTATTTACATCTTTTTTTAAGCCTTTTGTTTTGGATAGATCGGGTGAGAATAGATAAATACATCTACATAATTATTCTTTGTTTTTGCTTGTTTTAAGTTGTTTGCTAGAGTTTTAGTTTGTTTTAGATTGTTGCTGGAGGGGGCGTGAACGCAGCATAACCCCCCCCCCCAGCTCCTCCTCCTTGTCTCTCGACACACCCATTTTGAGGCAGTTTTTGAATCTGGTATGGGGGCGGAGCTATATTCTGACGGTGGGGTGAGCTCCCCTTTAAGATCCACAGATGACAGCAGAGATAGACACGTCATCAGTTCTAGGGGCGGCCGTGGTGTAGTGGTAATGGCAGTCGTCTCCCGATCGGAAAGTTGGCGGTTCGACTCCCGGGACCCGCACCATGTGTCGTTGTGTCCTTGGGCAAGACACTTAACCCTGAGTTGCTCCCGGTAGGACTGGAAAGCACCTTGCATGGTAGTCTGCCGCCACCGGTTTATGAATGTGTGTAGCATTCAATATATGTGTAGCACTTTGAGATTTTCAGTAATGAAAAGTGCGTTATAAATTGAATTAATTATTATTATTATTATTATTATTATTATTCCAAGTTAATGAGATATCCAGCTGTATGCAAGTCAACAGGGCAGATTGGCTCGCCTACAGCCTGTCTTCTTGTTGAAGAAATGTTATCAGTTGTGTTGAGGGACCAACTGACCAAAATTGAAGTCCATAGTTTTGATTTTGAAGAAGAGAGGCTCTCAGACAGTTTCACAGACAAAGCAAAAGCAAAGCGGAGACCGAGAGGAGATGTCCCGCCCTTGAGAAGAGCATGTGTTAACATTTCTGTTAGTGTGCTAACAGAAATGTTGGCAAACTAACAAAATCAGCCAGGGATCAAATAATTTTTAATTAACCTAAAATTATAGTTTTAGATATTAAAGTATCATCATCATCATCATCATCATCATCATCATCATCATCATCATCATCAATATTCTTATTTCTACAGCTAATGCCAGCAGAGAGATGATGTCTCTGCATGTGGACACTCCTGCCTGTGAAGTGCAGAGCTACAGCGTGACTAACTGCAGGATGGAAGAAACTCTACAAATAACAGCAGAAACAAACAAGTCTGCAACAAGCAATCCAAGCCCAGGAATTCAAGACCTCCAGTCTCCTGAAGAAATAAAGATTGAAACAAGTAAGAAAGACCAGTTGTGACACCAGGTCATATGAGAAACAAAATAGCTATAAAACTAAACAAATAGTCACTTAACATTTTAATTCTAATAAAATGTTCTTGCAGGAGGATCCATCGCTATAAGTCTGATCTTGAGAAAGTTTCTTCTTTAACAATTGAAAATCAGTCAGCTGTCCTTACAATGCAACAAAGTTCAAACAGGTCATCTGAACTTTTTTTGGGAGATGTTTCATCATTCATCCATCATCCAAAGGACTTTACCTGGATTATTGAGCACAAACAAATGTTTGAACCACTTTGGCTATGGCTGCCCCAGAGCAGTCGATGGAGGAGAGGGTGGGCCTCGAATCACCATCTCGTCTGCATCATCCTCTCACCATCAAACTGATTGGCCCACTTTATGAGTGTGCTGCTTGTGGGACTGTGTTTGTTGTGGCTCCTCGACCTGATCAGGTCCTTTTGGATGAAGGACGAAAGTCTCAACAAACACAAAAAAAGAAACCATCCAGCTGACCTTACTGAACTTTGTTGGATTTTCTTTACCTGTCTTATTGAGCTTGAAATTTGATGTCTTTAAAATGGTTATTACGGTAGGTTTCACGTCCAACATAATTGCTGTACCTGTAAATGGTCACAAACCCTGTGTTCTTTTTAAATGGTTTAACTTCATTTCAATTCAGTTTATTTATATAGAGCCAAATCACAACAGATGTTGTCTCAGGGCACTGAACAGAAATATTCATATTTAAACTAAGACAACAGAAACATTCATATTTAAAGATAATAATTTAATACTATTTATCTGAGGAGCAGACTGCTTTGAGTTTAACTCCATCACAGAACTCTCATCTTGAGCAAGCATGAAGGTGACAGTGGAAAGGAAAACTTCCCTCATGAGGAAGAAACCTTTAGCAGAACAAATGTACGGAAACGTTTAGCAGTACAAATAAGAGGATGACATTTTCTCGGGAGTACCGCGGGTCACGTGAATCCGTCAGGATTCCGGCGGGACGGGAGTCAACCTCATTATAAATCACGTGACCGGGACGGGACAGGATTGAAAGTTAACGGGACCGGACGGGAGCGGGAACCGACCAATAAGCAAAAAAGAACATGGGGGGGAAAAAAACAACGGGCGCAGCTATTTTGTAGTTTTCTTTCAATAAGCCTTCACTTTAACACAAGTCAAAAGAACTACATTGCCCAGAAGTCAACTGTGTTCCAGCAGCTGCTTTTCACCGAGTGGGAAGTCACCAGAACCGAGTGACTGGACATAGTTTAAGGTAAGAAGTAACTGTCTATCTATTAAACTCACAGAACAGGCAGGAAAGTGTCAAATAACCTTGAATTCCACGAGAGTTTTGTTGGTGCTGTGCTGCTTAAAACGTGTAGTCTCAGCTGCAGTGTGGAGCTGCGGTGGAGTCGGACCTGCTTTGTTTACGTCAGTAAATAAACAGACTCAAACAGCACATTTTTCTCCACCTTGTCCCTTTTAATTTAAAAATTATGCTCTGCTTTATGTGGGGTTTTAGGTTAAAATCTTCATTATCTGTCGCTGTTGGTAATGTAAAAAAAAAAACACGAACTCTTCCTGGTTAAAGTGCACGCATTCTCCTGTTAAAAAAAAAAGGCAATTTTTATATGAAAGGCTGGTTGCATATATACAGTATTTTCTGGACTATAGGTCGCACCTTTATATAAGTCGCACCTACGTCACCGTTGACGTAACGCGTCACCCACCGCTGACGTGACATACAACCCGGAAATGTGGTCCGAGTGTTTAATAATAATAATAATAATAATGAATTCCATTTATAATGCACTTTTCATTAATAAAAATCTCAAAGTGCTACAAAGTGTAACAAAGCAAAGATCAAAATGAAACAAGTGATAAAATCAAATAAAATCAATAATAATATCGACTAAGATCAAAGATAAAATCATGTGGATGCAGATTAGGCTTGCTTAAAAAATAAATAAAATAAAACAAGTGATAAAATCTAGTAAAATATAATAAAATTGCTGTTTAGCTCTGCTGCAAATGTCTGCCACAGGAGCGCACAGCAAGGCTTTAAGAAGATTAACACTTAAAAACAATTATTTGTTTGATAAAAATTATAGCAAATATGTGCCTGAGCTGAACTTTTCCTTAATAAATAAACGTAATTGTGAAATGAGCTGGATTTTAAAATTTGTTTCGCTACGTCTGATAAATGTGCGTGCAACGGGCGGAAACCCTGCATTTCATTCAAATTTAACAACAGAAACACCTAAAAAATATATTTGTTAGCTGACATTATTGTAAGAGTGTGTCTCAGTTTAACTTTTGTTAATAAAATTATTATAATGGTCAAATCAGCTGAATTTAAATAGTTTTGCTACCACGTAAACAAAACCAGTGTGCGCACCCACAGAGCAGACCCGCTGTGAGCAAGCGAACAGACCTGCATCTATTTTAATTTTAGCAGGAAAAACACCTAAAAAATAGATTTGTTAGCTGACATTATATTGTAAGAGTGTGTCTCAGTTTAACTTTTGTTAATAAATGCACTTTGACGGTTACAATGACGTAAATATTAAACTGGTATTAAATTAGAACTTTTCAATGTGCAGTCACTTTCCAACAAGTCATGTTTAATTCATGATCACATTCTGGAGAAGAACTTGGACCTCATGTGTCTTACAGAGACGTGGCACCAACCAGATGTGTTCAGTTCTCTGAATGAGGCGTGTCCCTCTGGATACAGTTATCTGCAGAGAGCCCGCAGCACTGGCCGCGGTGGTGGTCTGGCGGTAATTTATCGCAGTAATTTAAAATTGTCTCATCTGTCTTCTCAGGACTTTTCCTCTTTTGAATGTCTGGCTTTCAGCTTCAAAGCCCCACTCCTGATGAATGTTATATTAATTTATAGACCTCCCAAACCGCATGTTTCATTTAACTCAGAGATGCATGACCTCCTCACTTTTTTCTGCACCTCCCCTGTGAAGACTATTTTTCTTGGCGACTTAAATATCCACGTGGACAATTCTTCTTCACCTCTGGCAACAGATTTTAAGGCCCTGTACACACGTAGCCGTTTATCAGTAAAACCGAACAGTTTAGCATGCGGTTTAGCCTTTCATCCACACGTGAACGCCGGTTGATGTAACTATAAACGAATAATAACAAAACTCCGGCCAAAGTGAAGATTTGAGAACTCTCCGCTTTCGCGTCTGCGTGTGTACTTTCAGAACGGACGTTTCAGCTCCAGCTGGAGCTGAAACGTCCGGTTCTGCCGGTTCTCCAGCTGGAGCTGACGTCACATGCTCGGAGAAAAAAAAGCACTAAAAAGTCAACATACCTGCTCTGACATGATTCCCAGTCGACATTTTCCTGCATTTTATTAACTTTGTACTCCAACACGGTATTTTAGTAGTTCAACCTTGCAGTCTGTCCACCCAAAGAAAGGAAAATAAATAACAGGAAGTCGCGGCTGAGTTCAAGGGTTGTGACTGCACTACACTGCTACTACACTGCCACCTATGGGTTCAGCATATTCATTACACGCTCTGTAGTGAAATAAACGGCACATGTAGACGAACATCCAAACATGTATGGACAGAGAAATTTTTTGTGTGCAAATATTCGTTTTTCAAACACCAGGCTACGTGTGTACAGGGCCTAAGTCTCTTCTGGACTCTCTTAATCTCACTCAACATGTTGACGCCCCTACGCACAGCAGGGGGCATACTCTGGATTTGGTGATTACAGACACTGTACTCATCAATAACTTATCTGTATATGACCTGGGTGTCTCAGATCACAGGGTCATCTCCCTGGAAGTGCCTTCATCTTCGCCTGCTTCAAACCCAAAACGACCCATCCAGTTCCGTGACCTTAAAAACATTTCCCTTGATGTTCTGTCTGCTGATCTTCACACCCTGACCGCTGTCAATCATTCATCTGCAGATGACTCTGTGGATTACTACAACCAATCTCTTCGGGAGCTCCTGGACCTACACGCCCCCTTAAAGACAAGACTGGTGTCTTTCTCGCGCTCAGCCCCTTGGTACACTGATGAGCTGCGCAAGATGAAGGCAACTGGCCGTGCTATTGAGAGACGTGTAAAATCATCTGGTCTGTCTGTGCATAAGCAGGCATATAAAGAACATCAGAAAGCATACGCCTATTCTCTTAAAGAAGCACGCTCCAAATATTATTCTAACATCATCAACACCTGCCCTGGAAACTCTAAACAGCTCTTCTCCACAATCACTCGTCTGCTTAATCCCATTAAGCAAACTCTTGAGGACTCTGCTCAAAAATGCGACCTGTTTCTTTCATCTTTTAAAACCAAAGTTGACACTATCAGATCTCAGCTCCACAACCTCCCCGTTCTCAGTGTGCCACCCACCCGTCTGCATTCTGGGACCCTAAACAGCTTTGACGAAGTTGTTCAGAGTGAGGTGGAGGCCATCATCAAGAAAATGAAGCCTTCATCCTGCGCCCTGGATCCTTTCCCCTCGTCTCTCATAAAAACCAATCATTCTGCAATAGGCCCACTTATCACTCAAATAATAAATCAGTCTCTACAATCTGGTCATGTTCCACTGCCTCTAAAAACCGCCATCATTAGGCCTCTTCTGAAAAAATCTAATTTGGATCCCGACATTTTTTCAAATTACCGCCCAATTTCACACCTCCCTTTTCTGTCTAAAGTGCTGGAAAAAGCTGTTGCTGCTCAGCTGCAGGATCACTTACAACAACACTCCCTGTATGAGAAGTTCCAGTCTGGATTCAGGGCAGCTCACAGTACAGAGACTGCATTGCTGAGGGTTACCAATGATGTCCTCTTGGCTGCTGACACTGGCTCTCCCTCCATCCTTGTCCTCCTTGACCTCACTGCAGCCTTCGACACTGTGGACCATAGTATCCTCCTCCACCGTCTTCATGTGGAGGTCGGTCTCTGCGACACAGTCCTGGACTGGTTCAAATCTTTCCTCTCCAATAGGCTGGAATGTGTTAGTCTTGGCAACGCCACGTCCCAGACAGTCTGTGTCTCCTGTGGTGTCCCTCAGGGGTCGGTTCTGGGGCCCCTGCTGTTTTCCCTTTACATGCTGCCTTTAGGTCAAATTATTAATCAGTTCAACATTTCTTTTCACTGTTATGCCGACGATACACAGCTTTACATCAGGACTGGAGCATCCTCATCTTCCACCTTGTCATCTCCATCTTCACTCACTGCCCTCTCTGCCTGCCTGGAGGCAATTAGGGCATGGATGAATCAGAACTTTCTTCAATTAAACTGCTCCAAGACTGAGGCCATACTGATTGGCACCCCTCACCAGGTACAAACATCTCCTATAACAACACTTTCCTTTTCTGGACAAGACATCCCCCTCTCCACCTCTGTTACTAATCTTGGAATAAAAATGGACTCCAATCTTACATTTGAAAATCACATTAAGCATCTGTTTAAAACTTGCTTCTTCCATCTTCGAAACATCTCCAGACTTCGCCCATCCCTAACTTTTTCCGATGCTGAGAAGCTCGTCCATGCTTTTGTCTCCTCCAGGCTCGACTACTGCAACTCCCTGTTTATTGGAATCCCTGGCAAAAACCTTCAGAAACTTCAATATATTCAAAACAGTGCAGCAAGGATCTTGTTGAGAGTTCGTAAATTTGAACATATTACGCCCATTCTCCATAACCTTCATTGGCTTCCTGTCGCCTACAGAATTCAGTACAAAACTGCTCTCATTACACATCAATGCTTACACGGAACTTCACCAGATTATCTGAAGGATATTCTTATTCCATACTCATCCACCCGTTCGCTGCGGTCACAGAACAGCAATCTCCTTCACATTCCGAGAACCAAATTAAGGACCATGGGAGACCGGGCTTTCAGTGTGGCTGCCCCCCGCCTGTGGAACTCTCTTCCTGACTGTCTAAGAGCCCCACAGTCTGTGGTTGACTTTAAGAGCGGCTTGAAGACCTTTCTTTTCGACCAAGCATACTCTACCTCCTCATGATTCTACTTTTGATCTTAGCTGATATTGTTATTGATTTTAATTGTTTTATTATTTGTTTTATTGACATTTAATTCTGTTGCTCCTTGTAGCACTTTGAGATTTTCATTAATGAAAAGTGCGTTATAAATTGAATTCATTATTATTATTATTAAATAAAGCGGCTTTAAAATTACTACACGCTCACCCGCCCATAAAGATGACAGAAACAGATATTTATTTTACGGTTTTTATTCAAACAAATTGTTTATTCAAATGCTTCGAATTCCTCGTCCTCTGTGTCGCTTGCAAAAAGTTCAGCCAGAGAACGAGGAAGGTTTCCCATCGTCAGAGGTCTCTGTCCCTCCATCTCCTCCTCCTCACCGCTGTCTGAGTCCTCAGCAGCTCCAGCTGATGGTGGGAGGATGCCAGCCTTTCTGAAGCCAGCCACTATGGTTCTGGTGCTTGCGCCCCTAGCAGCCAAAAGTGGTACTGCACCATTTTTGGCCAAAATGAAAAACGGTCATATCTGAGCCAAAAAAATGGGTCTAAAAACATGGGGAAAAAATCCATAAATAGGTCTCACCTCTATAGGTCGCAGGGCATGCAAATTAGGCAAAAAGGTGCGACCTATAGTCCGGAAAATACGGTGCGTGTGTATATTTATCTATCTATATCTATCTATCTATATATATATCTATATCTATATATATCTATATCTATATCTATATATATATATATATATATATATATAT
>JBBPBX010001025.1:0-36451 GCA_038048925.1 Garcialebias charrua | reverse complement strand
ATATCTATATCTGTTGTCCTACATAAGTAAATCCTTGATTCAATAACTGTTTTAGAAAACATGGCACAAGAAGTAGTACTAAGCTTTTTGTTTGTCTTTAATTTAATTTTTCTACCCAACACAGGAAGCTGTTAGATCTGGAAGCAAGCTGTTAAACAGCTTTGGACACAAAGACCCTCGTCACACACTTCAAAAGAGCAGGTAAGATGCATACAATCTTGTATTCTCTGCCTGATGAGGCTGCTTAAATAATTATAAAATATGATAAGTGAAATCTTCTTCTTCTTCTTTCGGCTTTTCCCTTTTCAGGGGTCGCCACAGCGAGTCATCCTCCTCCACCTGACTCTGTCCTCTGCATCCTCTGTCCTCACTCCAACTACCTTCATGTCCTCTCTAACTGCATCCATATATCTCCTCTTTGGCCTTCCTCTTTGTCTTTTTCCTGGCAGCTGCATTTCTAACATCCTTCTACCAATATACCCACTGTCCCTCCTCTGGACATGTCCAAACCATCTCAGTCTGGCCTCCCTAACTTTATCTCCCAGTTGTTCAACATGTGCTGTACCTCTGATGATCTCATTCCTGATCTTATCCATCCTTGTCACTCCTAAGGAGAACCTCAGCATCTTCATTTCTGCTACTTCCAGTTCTTTCTCCTGTCTTTTTGTCAATGACACTGTCTCCAGACCATACAACATAGCTGGTCTCACCACTGTCTTGTAAACTTTTCCTTTGACCTTTGCTGACACCTTTTTGTCACAAATCACTCCTGAAACTTTTCTCCATCCACTCCATCCTGCCTGGACTCTCTTTTCACCTCTTTACCACATTCCCCATTTTCCTGGACAGTGGACCCCAAGTACTTGAAGTCCTGCACCTTTGTGACCTCTGCTCCTTGTAGCCTCACTGTTCCACTGGCCTCCCTCTCATTCACACACATGTACTCTGTCTTACTACGGCTGACTTTCATTCCTCTTCTTTCAAGTGCATACCTCCACCTCTCCAAGTTCTCTTCCACTTGTTCCCTGTTCTCACCACAGATCACAATGTCATCTGCAAACATCATAGTCCATGGGGATTCCTGCCTGACCTCATCTGTTAGTCGGTCCATCACCAGAGCAAACAAGAAGGGGCTCAGAGCCGATCCTTGATGCAATCCCACCTCCACCTTGAAGCTATCTGTCACTCCTACAGCACATCTCACCACTGTCCTGCTGTCCTCATACATGTCCTGTACCAGTCTAACATACTTTTCTGCCACTCCAGATTTCCTCATGCAATACCACACCTCCTCTCTTGGCACCCTGTCATATGCTTTTTCTAAATCCACAAACACACAATGGAGTTCTTTCTGACCCTCTCTGTACTTCTCTATCAACATCCTCAAAGCAAAGATGGCATCTGTGGTGCTCTTTCTTGGCATGAAACCATACTGCTGCTCACAGATAGTCACCTCTTGTCTAAGTCTTGCTTCCACAACTCTCTCCCAGATCTTCATCGTGTGGCTCATCAACTTAATTCCCCTGTAGTTGCTACAACTCTGTACATCACCCTTGTTCTTAAAAATGGGCACCAGCACACTTCTTCTCCATTCTTCAGGCATTTTCTCACCCTCAAATATTCCATTAAATATTTGAGTCAAAAACCTCACTGCCATCTCTCCAAGACATTTCCAAACCTCAACTGGTATGTCATCAGGTCCTACTGCCGTCCCCTTCTTCATTCTTTTCAGAGCTTTCCGGACTTCACACTCACTAATCTTTCCCACTTCCTGGTCCACAAATTCTATGACCTCCACTCTTCTTTCTCTTTCATTCTCTTCATTCATTAGCTCCTCAAATTAATCCTTCCATTTTCCCATCACACTCTCCTCACTTGTTAGAACATTCCTATTCCCATCTTTAATAAGCCTAACCTGCTGCACATCCTTTCTAACCTGATCGCTCTGTCTTTCCAATCGGTACAAGTCCTTCTCGCCCTCTTTAGTGTCCAGTCTCCCATACAACTCATTGTAAGCCCTCTGCTTTTCCTTAGCTACTTCCTTCTTAGCTCTATGTCCAATCTCCTTATATTCTTGTTTCCTCTCTTTAGTCCTCTCACTGTCATATTTCTTCTTGGCTAATCTCTTTCTTTGAATGATGTCCTGCACTTCACTATTCCACCACCAAGTTTCCTTATCATCCATTCTCTGTCCAGATGACACACCAAGTACCTTCCTACCTGTCTCTCTAATTACTGTTGCTGTAGTAGCCCAGTCACTTGGAAGCTCTTTCTTACCACCCAGAGCCTTTAACAGCTTGTCTCTGAATTTCTCACAACATTCTTCCTTCTTTAGCTTCCACCATTTGGTCTTCTTCTCTGGTTTTACTCTTTTTCTCTTCTTCGCAACAACAGTCATTCTACACACAACCATCCGATGCTGTCTGGCCACGCTCTCCCCTGCTACAACCTTACAGTCTCCAATCCTCAGGTTTCCTCTTCTACACAGAATGTAGTCGACCTGTGTACTCCTTCCTCCACTCTTATAGGTCACTCTATGTTCCTCCCTCTTTTGGAAATAGGTATTGACTATAGCCATTTCCATTCTCTTGGCAAAATCCACCACCATCTGTCCTTCCTGGTTTCTTTCCTTGACACCAAACCTACCCATCACTTCCTCATCCCCTCTGTTTCCTTCACCAACATGTCCATTCAGGTCTGCTCCAATCACCACTCTTTCCTCCCTGGGAATACTCTCTATCACTTCATCCAAATCTTTCCAAAATGTATCTTTCTCCTCCCCATCACATCCAACCTGTGGAGCATAACCACTGACTATGTTTAGCATCAGACCTTCTACTTCTACCTTCAGACACATCACCCTATCTGACACTCTCTTCACCTCTACTACATTCTTTGCCAACTCCTCCTTCAGGACCACCCCTACTCCATTTCTCTTTCTATCCACACCATGGTAAAACAGTTTGAACCCTGCTCCAACTGTCGAGCCTTGCTGCCCTTCCACTTGGTCTCTTGGACACATAAAACATCTACCTTTCTTCTCTGCATCATGTCAGCCAGCTCTCTACCTTTGCCTGTCATTGTCCCCACATTTAGAGTTGCAACCCTCAGTCCTACGTTCTTCACTTTCCTCTTCTCCCGCTGTCTCCTGACACGTTTCCCTCCTCGGGGTCTTCGACTAACAGTAGCACAATTTCCGCCGGCACCCTGTTTGTCAACAGCACCGGTTGCGATCTTTGTTAACTCGGACCTCAACCGATTCGGTATGGTTTCACTTTGATGAACTCGCATGATAAGTGAAATAAATAAAGAAAAAAATGAGCTACTGTAATTTATAATTATAAAGGTCACATTTTGTTGACTTAATTTCAATTGTAAATCTCTTCTTTTTGATAAAATATTTTGTTCCAAAAGAAAGGTCAACAAATTGTAATTTGTAGTCACTGGAACCCTATTTTGACTTGTGCACTGTCTTTTTTCAATTTTAGGTTACAGAAGGTGCTGGACCAGTCACTGTAGCTGTGGAGAGATGAGGTAGAATACCAGACATGTCCAGTCTGTACATGATGCTCTGAAGTCTGGTCAGCTGCACGACATCCTGCTTCACCGAAAAGAGCTCGTTACCTCAACTTCTTGAGGACGTCGTCCAATGTATAATAATGCCTTTAAGCATTATTTGTTGAGTTCTCTTGCTTGGTACATTCTTTTTCTTTGTTTAATTAATTTGAAACATAACAGTAATGTCACTATTTAAAGGAAACAACTGCTCAATAAATTAGTAAAATGCAACTTTTATGTTGTTTGGGTTCTTTCATCTAAAGTAGACATGGTGTGACCCATGTACTGTTTTTGATTTTTTGTTTTTACTGTGACCTTCAAAAGAGCTAGAAACTGGGACTCAGCAGCTGATCTCTGTAGAAAAATTATAGGGACTTCAGGCCATGTATTATTTGTTTTGTGTCCTTTAGCGAAGGTTTTAGTTTAGATTAAGGCAATAAATGCCTCTCTACTTCACTACAGATGAACGTTTTCTCTTGCCATATCTTTTGAAATAAAACTACAGAACACAAAGTAATTTTATGGAATGGGTAGAAAAGTAAATAAAATGTATTTCCTAAAAATTAAATGAAGAGAAAAAAAACAGCAGCAGTACAGGAATGGGGAGTGATTCTGACCAGGAGCAGGACAGGAGCAGGACAGGAGTAGGAGTCATGTTGCCAGGAGCGGGACAGGACAGGAGTTTTTTTATTTTTTTATCAGGGCCAGGATTGGGACAGGACATTATTTTTTCTGTGGGACCAGGACAGGACAGGAGTGAAAATTCACTCCTGTGTCATCCTCCAGTACAAGTGTACGGAAATGTTGATATACAACAACCCATTCGAATACACCAAAATGCAGGCAATGGCATCTTTGCTATTCAAAGTTTTCTTTGAGAGGATCCATGGATCCCTACACCCCCCCTTCCCAAATGCATGCTGTTCTGGCATCAATCGGTTTACAAATTAAGCCCTGCTTATAATGTACTATTTTCCTACTGACAGCAGAACATGTCATGGTTGATTTTAAAGTTAGCAGTCACTAAAAATATATTATTTATCAGCTTATGGCCTAGTTTATACATCTGACAGATATTGTGTGCGGCCGTGGCACAGTGGTAGTGGCAGCCGACCCCCGATCGGAAGGTTGGAGGTTCGAATCCCACTTCCCCCCACCATGTGTTGTTGTGTCCCTGGGCAAGACACTTAACCCCGAGTTGCTCCCGGTAGGACTGGATGGCGCCTTGCATGGCAGGCTACCGCTACCGGTGTATGAATGTGTGTATGAATGGGTTGATGGCTGGTACTGTGAAGCGCTTTTGGGCCCTTCATAGGGGGCTGGAAAGCGCTATATAAGTAAGCTCCATTTACCATTTTACCATTTATCTCCATTGCCAATGGTTACATTATTTACATGTAAGCCTTTTTTTTTTCATTCATTCAACCTTTATTTAGTCAGGTAAATCTTTTGAACCTCATGGGCTCATTTACAAAAGCGACCTGCTAAAACTAAAGAACAATGAACAGCAATGGTAGAATTTCCTTAAACAATAAACAATAAACAAACAAACAATAAACAATAGAAAACAAAAAGAGAGAAAAAAAGATTTTTTTATTTTTTTTTTTTAACAAAGTATCAAAAAACTAGCAAAACATTATAAGGTAGACGTATAAAATCAAAGACAGGAACAAATCTGCATTGGTTTTTGCCAGGATTCCAACAGATTCTGAAAACCATTTAGAGAAGTCAAGGTCGAGAGCTTCAGATCTTTTTGTAAGATATTCCATGAAGCAGGAGCGGAGTAGGAGAAGGCCCTTTTTCCAAGTTCAGTCCTCACTGACGGAACACTGCAGGTAATCATGTCCTGAGAGCGCACGCTGTAGCTGCACTCACGCAAAGACATGTAGGAGGAGATGTATGAGGGGAGCAGACCAAGAAGTGATTTAAAGATGAAAATGTACCAGTGGAAGAGTCTGCGTGCTTTACAAGCACCCTGCAGATGTTGGACGCTGTTTATCACGGTGTGCTAAGATTCATAACTGGCTGTAAGGTATTGTACCCACCATTGCACCCTGTATTCATGGGGAAGAGTCTGCGTGAAGTTAATGATGTCCAGTTAACCAGTGAATACTGGGTGCAGTGGTGGGTACTAGGGCTGGGCCATATCATATTGTTCCCGGTATTAGCGGTAAAAAATGCTTGCCGAGGCAAAAAGTTATATCATGATATGCTAATTTCATGACGTAATACGTCGGGGCGCCCCGCCCCCTTAACATCCGAGCGCTTCAAAAGACCAAACCGAGCTGCGCACCTCCCTCCACCTATCGGTACTGGTGTAACGCTAGCTAAAATGCTAAAAACAAACAACTCGCGTCTCAGCTTTTCTCCCCACTGCTTAAACTGCACAGGTACAGACAGATCCACGTGCGCTGCTAAGCTTGTGCGGGCTGGGTCTCTCCCTCGCTCTAAACTGTCTGTACACACGCGCGGCTCAGCTGTCTCACACAGTCGTTCTAGAGGCAGGTGATCAGTTAAAAAAATGAATCATTCCTGCATGAATACATGCACTTTAGTTTTTGTGGTGGATTTTGTTGATCTATATTTTGTGCAGACTTTTTCAATCTAAATAACAGATCATTTTTATTTTTTTATTTTTATACTTGTAGACTGAATACTTAACTAAATACTTTACTAAATAAAGTAATTTCAGTCAAATTACCCCTTGTTGTTTTTTTTTTAATTTTATATAATACTGCAAAGCAACATGTTAAGTTAATTTTGTCAAATAAATAAATTTGATTTTTTTGTTATTATATCACGAAATTTATCGTTATAATGATAATGCTCTGAAATATCACAATATAATTTTTGAGCCATATCGCCCACCCCTAGTGGGTACGATAATCACAGCCAGTTATGAATCTTAGTGCACCATGATAGACAGCATCCAGCATCTGCAGGGTACTTGTAGGAGCGTTCCTGTAGATGATGCCACTGTAATCAATGGAGGGAAGGAAAGTCACAGTTACAAGGTGTTTCCTAGCATTCAGAGTTAGACAGGATCTGTTTCTGAAAAAGAAACCCAGTTGTAACTTTCCGTTTCTTTACTATGTTTTCCACGTGGAGCTTAAAAGAGAGATGCGAATTGACCAGGATACCCAAATATTTATAGGAATCAACAAACTCAATAGGGACACCATTTGAGGATAAAATCAGAGGAAGAACTGCTGGGACCGACTTCCTGTTTGAAAAAGCATCCCTTTGATTTTATCAGCATTTAGGACAAGTTTGAGACGGAACAAATCTGACTGGATGATGTCAAAAGCAGATTGCAAAAGCTGGAAAGCCTTAGCAACTGTTTTAGCTCAACAGTAAACAACTGTATCATCAGCATAGAAATGTAAGGATGCATCAGGGATGCTCTGGCCTATATTAGCTATGTAGATTGTAAAGAGGGTTGGTCCTAAGACTGAGCCTTGTGGTACACCATTGGTGACTGTTAAATAACTGGAAGAAGTACCGTTATGTTGAACACATTGCCTCGGATCGGAAAGATAGTTAGAAAACCAACCAATGGTGTGATTTGAGAAACCGATTTCTGAGAGCTTATGACACAAGATGTTATGATCCACTGTGTCAAAAGCTTTAGACAGGTCTAAGAAAAGTGCAGCACAATAATCCTTGGCATCCAATGCTTCAACAACGTCATTAAGAAGTAAGAACCTTCAGTGAAGCAGTCGTTGTGCTGTGTTTTTTCCTAAAACCAGATTGATGGAGAGGTAAGATGTTAAATGAGTCCAGATAATTTTTGATTTGAGAGTTTATCAGTTTTTCTTGAACCTTGGCTAAAATGCAGAGTTTAGAGATCGGTCGATAGTTGTTCAGTGAGGTGGGGTCACCTCCCTTCAGCAAAGGAAGAACAAAGGCTGTTTTCCAAGAATCCAGAATGGTGTTTTGGCTTATTGACAGATTAAAGATGTGGGTCACAGGGACTGTGATGATATGAGCAGCCCGCCTTAAAGGTCCACTGACATGATTTTTCTACTATTCATCAAATTGCTCAAAATATATATATTTTATCATTTAAATATGTTCGTTTTTGCAAACAAAATGATAAATCACTTTAATTTTGCTTTAAAAGTGATTTTGAACTTCAAGCCGTGTTTAATCATGGGAAATCCGATTACACGCGAACGCACCATCTGTGACGTAGTGTGCAGAGTGTGAGGCAGAGGGCTCTGGTCTCTTTAATAGCGGACAATTTAAAACCCGATGAATTTATCAATCTATGTGAAGATTTGAGCTATTTGTCTTCATTTTGGGAAGCAGAAAATAGTTTGGGTGATGGAAC
The DNA here is from genome assembly GCA_038048925.1 of Garcialebias charrua. NCBI lineage: Eukaryota > Metazoa > Chordata > Actinopteri > Cyprinodontiformes > Rivulidae > Garcialebias > Garcialebias charrua. The sequence goes on along the minus strand of JBBPBX010001025.1, from coordinate 28,560 downwards.
AAGAAACAACAGGATCTAATTTAGGTCTGATGCTGTATCAGACTTACCTTCATGTGGAGCTGCTCACACCCGCGCACTGTGACAAGCCCAGAGCTCTGCCTCTCACTCTGGACACTACGTCACAGATGGTGCGTTCGGGTGTAATCGGATTTCCCATGATTAAACACGGCTTGAAGTTCAAAATCACTTTTAAAGCAAAATTAAAGTGATTTATCATTTCGTTTGCAAAAACGAACAAATTTAAATTATAAAATATATATATTTTGAGCAATTTGATGAATAGTAGAAAAATCATGTCGGTGGATCTTTAAGAAATAAGGTGGAAGTTCATCTGGACCTGCAGCTTTTTTAGGATCAAAACGTTTTAACAGATTATTTACCTCACTGACTGAGAATGAAGAAAAAGAGAAGGTGTGATTAACTGAGGATTTACTTGTAGGAGGGATTTGATTTGTAGAAGTTTGAATATTAGATGAAGTGGCTGATTTTCCATTAGTAACTGTATAATGAACTAGAAGCAACAAAATGTTGAAACAGTTCAGGATCTTGTGCTTATTTGACACAGGAACAGAGTTAACGAGAAGTTGTGATGGGAGGTCAGATGATTGGGAGATGCCTGAGAGAGATTTGATGGTTTTTACAGAATTTTTAGGGTTGTTTAGATTTTTGGAGGTCTGAGATTTAAGAAAAAGTTACGTTTTACAGCTTTGATGGCAGTTGTGCATTTATTCCTCAGCTGCCGAAAATTCAAACAATCAGTGTCGAGCCGGATTTTCTCGCTGCGGCCCAAAGATGGTCTCTCCTTTGCAGGAGATCAGCTAGTTCAGGAGTAAACCAGGGGCTGTCACATCCCTTTATACATTTGAAATCACCTTCAACTGATTAACTTTGAGTCAACACAATTCAAGATGGCTGCCTGCCACAGCTAATGAAATTTAGCACCTTTTGAGCACTTCTTTGTCTTCATGCTGTTTCAGCTGCTTTCAAACATGCTGTAGTGCAGCCAGTTATAAAGATAAACCTTGATCCCAATGTTCTTTCTAACTGCAGGTCAATATCTAAATTACTCTTCATGTCCAAAATTTTAGAAATGGCTCAACTTCAGAATTTTTTTTTCTTTTTATTTCTTTTGCAGGTGATTTGACAGTTCAAAAATCATATAGCCAGTTACAACATGTAAAGATCATGAACAACCAGTTACCTTGGTATAAACACAGTACTGCATCATAAAATAAGAATATTTCATGGGTGGGATGTGTTTTTACACAAAGTCCAACCTTACAGGCTTTACACACTCTGACCATTTTGACCAAATTCTATAAAATGTATCTTTTTTAATTGTTTGAGAAAATGTAATATTTTCCATTATATCAATTTCCTGCACAATAGGAATCCATTCTTCAATGGTAGGTGGTTCAACTTTCAACCTTTTTTGCGTAATAGCCTTTTTTACTGGCTGCCATAAGTAGACCAAACAAATTTCTATAATAGACCTTTTACCAGTTGACGTCATCACGCAAAGCTCGCCTGAAACGAGCGTTCTGATTGGACGGCAAAAAGCCCTAACCGGATGCAGGGGCTAAGCAAGGGGCCGAGGAGCTTCGTAATGATAGCGAGTTGTAATTTAGAAGCTTGTTTTCTTAAAATAGTGAACAACCGCTGGTCAAAATGCCTGAACATTGTGCCGCGGACACGAGAGGAGGAAACCGCACGCCCATACACATTGTCTTAGACAGGGTTGCTTTTTTGGCTACAGATGAACCGTGCGCGCGGCGGGGCTGCCTGAACCTTCACCCAGGCAGGAGCCACTAAGTCCCGGCTACACCTGATCCAGTGCGCCCTGGAGGTCCAGAACCGGCTGGACCCAGCCAGGAGCCACTAAGTCCTGGCTACAGATGAACCGTGCGCGCGGGGCTGCCTGAACCTTCACCCAGCCAGGAGCCACTAAGTCCCGGCTCAAAAAATCATGCATTTACTGGTAGCTTAATGATTTTAGAAGATTCGGTTAACGGTTGGCTTATCAAACGTTTTGACATTCCACTCACCTGCTCTTCAGTGGGGCCGAAGGAAGAATCTCCTTGCATGTCGCAGGTCGAAACAGGCAGAAACCCCAACACACGCAGCGGAGACCGAAGAACAACGCGGTCTCGTCGAACTAGCTAGCTGCTGCTAGCTTAGCAGCTGTCCAGTAGCATTCCGCTGCGGGAGATCGTTCTCCGCCCTGTCTGTTTCCCATATCCAAGATGTAATGTAGGAACGTAATCCACGGAGCTTGGATCATTAATGTCCATGCCAGATAAAAAACGCACACACGTTGATGCTTCGTGCCGGGGTGAAATCCTGCCTGTACCGGCCGGCGGTGGTACTGGTTTGCTCCACATCTTCCTTCTTTTAGTCGCTCTACTCGACTTTCCCAGAGGGACGTTGTAAAACGAACAAGTCTCACCTTCTTCTTTTACTCGTTGAAGTTGCCTGGAACAATTATAAACACAATAAAAGTCTTATTTCTCCACCGCGACTGTTGCCAGTAACGACAACACTCCAGTTGCGTGCCCGTGCTTCCGGAAAATTCTGGAAAAATGCGAGTGCGCATGCGCGATGACGTCAACTGGTAAAAGGTCTATTTCTATTCAACTTCTGTTGTACATCATCCATATACACACAGTGTAGTAGTGCATTTAAAAGGAATCTTAACTCCAAAGCCATATTCTGCGTGACTGTGGATTTCCTCCCAAAAAACGTCCAATTTCATTCAACCTTTATTTATACAGGCTAGCTTCATTGAGCCACAAGGACACATTTACAAGAGGGACCTAAAACAGATGTATTTTTCTTCTGGTTTGGGATTAGGTTGTTTTTATTTATTTTACATTTTTTTTAGCCTCCTTCCTTGAAACAAACCACGGGTCGGAACTCATTTAGCTGTGCTTTATGAGAGGAACAGTGAGAGCGCAACGCTAATAAAGCAGCTTATCATATCTCTAAAGACATGGTCTTTAGCGGCTAACAAGACAGCTAACACTTTAGCCGTCTTGTTCCACGGCTTTGATTGGGACTGTGACTTTAGTCATATGATAAGCTGCTGATTTATTAATGTTGTGCCACCTCTGTTCTTTCAAAAGGTACAGCATGGATAAATGAGTTCTGAACGGTGGTTTATTTCAATGAAGGAAGCTGAAAAAACACTTGGACCTGCTGCTTCACAGTTCTGAGCGGAGGCTCACTTTACCGCAGTTCACACACTCTTACTAACATGAAGGCAGCACAGCTGAATGGACTGTACTTATCTAGCACCTTTCTATCATGTCAAGATGGGCTCTGACTGTTGTTTGTGCCTATGTGCCAAACTGCAGTTCAGAATATCAGGCCTTCTTGAAGTCCTTGGCATGGATACTGGAAGGTGCGCCAGCTGGGGACTCCTTTATTTTGCTGGGGGACTTCAGTGCCCATGTGAGTAATGACAGTGTGACCTGGAGGTGCGTGATTGGGAGGAAAGGCCTTTCTGATCTGAACCTGAGCAGTGTTCTGTTGTTGGACTTACAAACTGGATTCCAAAAAAGTTGGGACACTAAACTAGCCTGGTTAAAACCAGACCCTTGTCCTTCACTTCGCTTCGGACTAGGGTCTGGGACTTCTCCCATAGACAAGGATTTCTCCGGTAGATTTTTGACCGGATCAATCAGAGAACAGAAGGCGGAGTTTTGTTAGTTTAGCCTGGCGAGGTCTATAACTATTCAGATAAATAGCTCAGAAACCACTCGGTGGATATTTTTTCTGCTACCAGTGTGTAATTATATGGCTCTAATTTACTGACTGTTGGCCTGGATGAAACATTTGAGATAAAATTCGATTTTTTATAATTTATTTTCGTAGCGCACCCGAGGCTGTTTGGAAAATGTCAAACCGAAACAATTTAAATCCAGCAGATTTGACCATTTCGTGAATTGATTTAGGAACTGTTACCGTATTTTTCGGTGTATAGGTCGCACCTTTTTATGGTTTTTTTTCAAGGCCTGCGACCTATACACCGGTGCGACCTATTTATGGATTTTTTTTTCATATTTTTAGACCTATTTTTGGCTGAGTTATGGCCCTTTTTCCCTGTTGCATAAAATGGTGCAGTACCAGTTTCGGCCACCAGGGGGCAGTGCAAGTGCAGTACCAGTTTCGGCCGCTATGATCGCTAAAGAGGCCTGTACCGGTATTCTGCTTTATTTACAGATTTATTTGGGTGTAGCAGTAACTGTCAAAGTGCATTCCAATCAGCTCCACCTCCAGATGCTGCAGCTATCCTGCACTGGTTTCCACAGCAACTGCAACTCTGAGCAGATCACTTTCAGCTGCAACTGATTTGTCATTTATTAACAAAAATTAAAGTGAGACACAGTCTTACAAAAAAGGCAGCCAACAAACATTTTTTTAGGAGTCTGTAGTTTAATTTTAATGATGTTGGTGGTATTTACATTTTGAAATAAGCTGATTTGTAATAATTTATTAACAAATATCAAAGTGAGACACAGTTTTACAAAAAAGGCAGCCAACAAACATTTTTTTAGGAGTCTGTACCGGTAGTTTACCGGTAATTTTAATGATGTTGGTGGTATTTACATTTTGAAATAAGCTGATTTGTAATAATTTATTAACAAATATCAAAGTGAGACACAGTTTTACAAAAAAGGCAGCCAACAAACATTTTTTTAGGAGTCTGTACCGGTAGTTTACCGGTAATTTTAATGATGTTGGTGGTATTTACATTTTGAAATAAGCTGATTTGTAATAATTTATTGACAAAAATTAAAGTGAGACACAGTCTTACAAAAATGGCAGCTAACAAATGTAGGTGCGACCTAGGTGCGACCTATACACCGGTGCGACCTATTTATGGATTTTTCCAGTTTATTGATAAATATTAGCCACTGCGACCTATACAACGGTGCGACCTATACAACGGAAAATACGGTAAGCTCAGGAACACTTCTGATATAACGTCAGCTAAGAAATATATTTTTTCTCAACAAAGAAATAATAGTTTTTTACCTTTTTTTCTTGAAAATTCCTTCGTGGCGGCAGCCATTTTAACTGACGACATCAGTCGACGTCGTTCAAAACTCCGCCTTCTGTTCTCTGATTGGTCCGGTCAAAAATCTACCGGAGAAATCCTTGTCTATGGGAGAAGTCCCAGACCCTAGTACAAAGCGAAGTGAAGGACAAGGGTCTGGTTTCAACCAGGCTAACACTAAACAAGTTGTGAATAAAAGATGAATGCAATGATGTGGAGATGGCAAATGTCAAAATTTTATTTGTAATAGAACATAGATGACAGATCAAAAGTTTAATCTGAGTAAATGTAAAATTTTAAAGGAAAAAATGTTGATTCAAAATTTCACAGTGTCAACAAATCCCAAGAAAGTTGGGTTCAAGTAGCAATAAGTGGCTGGAAAAAGGAAATTGAGCATATAACAAATACTGTAGCTGGAAGACCAATTAACACTAATTAGGACAATTGACAACATGATTGGGTATAAAAAGTGCTTCTCAGAGTGTCAGTGTCTCTCAGAAGCCAAGATGGTAAGAGGATCACCAATTCCACCATTGTTGTGCAGAAAGATAGTGCAGCAATACCAGAATGGTGTTACCCAGCGTAAAATAGCAAAGACTTTTAAGTTATCATCATCAACCGTGCATAACATCATCAAAAGATTCAGAGAATCTGGAACAATCGCTGTGCGTAAGGGTCAAGGCCGTAAAACTCTACTGGATGCTCGTGATCTCCGGGCCCTTAAACGTCACTGCACCTCAAACAGGAATGCCACTGTCAAGGAAATAACAGAATGGGCTCAGGAATACTTCCAGAAAGCATTGTCAGTGAACACAATCCACCGTGCCATCCGCCGTTGCCAGCTGAAACTCTACAGTGCAAAGAGGAAGCCATTTCTAAGCAAGCTCCACAAGCTCAGACGTTTGCACTGGGCCAGGGGTCATTTAAAATGGAGTGTGGCAAAATGGAAGACTGTTCTGTGTCAGATGAGTCACGATTTGAAGTTCTTTATGGAACACTGGGATGCCATGTCATCTGGACCAGAGAGGACAAGGATAGCCCAAGTTATCAACGCTCCGTTCAGAAGCCTGCATCACTGATGGTATGGGGTTGCATGAGCGCTTGTGGCAGGGGCAGCTTGCATGTCTGGAAAGGAACCATTAATGCAGAGAACTATGTTCAGGTTCTAGAACAACATATGCTCCCATCTAGACATCATCTCTTTCAGGGAAGACCCTGCATTTTTCAACAAGATAATGCCAGACCACATTCTGCAGCAATCACAACATCATGGCTACGTAGGAGAAGGATCCGGGTACTGAAATGGCCAGCCTGCAGTCCAGATCTTTCACCTATAGAGAACATTTGGCGCATCATAAAGAGGAAGGTGCGACAAAGAAGGCCCAAGACGATTGAACAGTTAGAGGCCTGTATTAGACATGAATGGGAGAGCATTCCTATTTCTAAACTTGAGAAACTGGTCTCCTCTGTCCCCAGACGTCTGTTGAGTGTTGTAAGAAGAAGGGGGGATGCCACACAGTGGTAAAAATAGACTTGTCCCAACTTTTTTGGGATTTGTTGACGCCATGAAATTTTGAAACAACATATTTTTCCTTTAAAATGATACATTCCCTCAGTTTAAGCTTTTGATCTGTGATTTGTGTTCTATTCTGAATAAAATATTAGATGTTGGCACCTCCACGTCATTGCATTCAGTTTTTATTCACAATTTGTTTTTGTCCCAACTTTTTGGGAATCCGGTTTGTAGAAATTAATCGGGATACCATCCGGCCCTGCCATTTTACCTGCCTTCATACCATCCTCTTCTGACAGGTCTACCTCTAATTGCTCTCCAGCTTCCTGAGACATGGTTGGAATATTTGTTTCTTGTAGAAATAATTTGTGTTTGTGAGTCAGATTTAATTTGGGATCTATACAGGTTTGTATAGTAGATTTGAAAATATTTATTTATTCCCCACTCCCCCCACTCAGGCGCTCCAAGCCGGAACAAAGAGAGATAAGAGTCTGGCGTCAAGGCAGCTCCTCCATGCTGAGGGACTGTTTTGAGAATACAAACTGGTCTGTTTTCAGAGAGGCAGCTACTGAAGGGAGCTCAGTTGACCTGGAACTCTATGCTTCCTCAGTCCTGGGCTACATTAGTACATGCTCTGAAAATGTATCCATAAAAAAATATGTTAAATCTTACCCGAACCGAAAACCCTGGTTAAATAAAGAAGTTCACGCCTTGCTAGCAGCCAGGGACACTGCATTCAAGTCCGGAGATAAAGAGGAGCTGAGAAAGAGCAGGAAAGAACTGGAGGAAGGCATTAAGAAGGCCAAGGCCACGTATGCACAGAGGATCGAGGGACAGTTCACCTCACAAGACCCACGGAGCATGTGGAAGGGTATTAAATGCATAACAGATTACAAAGGCAAGAACAAACAATGCCCCAGGGACCCATCTCTGCCTGATGCCCTCAATAAGTTTTATGCACGTTTTGATGATCCAAACAGACCAGCTAGCACCAGACTCACCTCATCACCAGATGAAGAGCATCTCAGAGTGACCGCAGCAGAAGTGAGAGGCAGTCTCAGAAAGATTAATCCTCATAAAGCAACCGGACCAGACAACATCCCAGGGAAAGTTCTGAAGGAATGTGCGGACCAGCTCTGTGAGGTGCTGGCTGACATCTTCACCACCTCACTTGCACTGGAGTCAGTTCCCACCTGCCTGAAGACCGCGACCATCATCCCAGTCCCAAAGAGCTCCACAGTGACTGGTCTGAATGACTATAGACCAGTGGCCCTCACCCCGATAGTCGCTAAATGTTTTGAGAAACTGGTCATGACCCACATCAAGGCAACCGTCAACATCAACGAGGACCCTCATCAATACGCATACCGCGAGAACCGATCAACAGAGGACGCCATTTCTTCCGTGGTCCACACTGCTCTCACCCACCTGGATCAGAAGGACTCATACGTGCGTCTGCTCTTCGTGGACTTCACATCTGCCTTCAACACCATGATCCCCCAAACTCTGATAGACAAACTATCTACACTTGGACTAAGCCCCTCCATTTGTAACTGGGTACTAGACTTCTTAACAGACAGACCACAGTCCGTGAAGATCCACAACTTCTCCTCCTCCACCATAACCCTCAGCACTGGCTCTCCTCAAGGATGTGTGCTGAGCCCCCTTCTGTTCACTCTGCTCACATATGATTGTACAGCCACACTTCCAGGCTGTCATATTGTTAAGTTTGCAGATGATACAGCGGTGGTGGGATGCATCACAAACAATGATGAGTCCAGCTACAGACAGGAGGTGGAACACCTGGAGAGCTGGTGCAAAGAGAATAATCTTCACATGAATGTGAAGAAGACAAAGGAGATGATTGTGGACTTCAGAAGGAATAAACACACCCACGCCCCACTGAAAATAGGTGGGTCTGCAGTGGAAGTGGTCTCCAGCTACAAATACTTGGGTGTACACATGAATGATAACCTCAGCTGGAGCAACAACACCACCAGCCTGATCAAGAAAGGTCATCAGAGACTCTACTTCCTCAGACGGCTGAGACGTGCTGGTCTGAGCAGCCCAGTCCTCACCTCCTTCTACAGGTGTGCAGTGGAGAGCGTCCTGTGCTCCAGCATCAACGTGTGGCATGGAGGCTGCACAGTTGAAGAGAGGAAAGCTCTACAGAGAGTGGTGAAGGCTGCACAGAAGTCTGTTGGAGTCAGTCTCCCCACCATCACAGACATTTACACCTCCAGATGCAGGAAAAGAGCCACCTGCATCATGAAAGACCTCACTCACCCAGCACACTCACTCTTTGCCCCACTCCCCTCAGGACGGAGGTTGAGGAGCATCAAATGTAGAACCACTAGACTGAGGAACAGCTTCTACCCTGAGGCTGTTAGACTCATGAATAAATAAAATAAAAATAAACACTGCAAAATATCACATCATGCTGATGCTGATCTGTTTTCTTGTTGCTGTGTTCATCTGTGACCATCTGCTCATACAAACTCATGTTCGTGCTGCTGTTTATTTCCACTATATTAGGCTTAGTGTATTACTAGTTGATGTTTTTCTTAGTTAATTCTAGATGTTATTACTGTTTTTCTCTTGCATTTGTTGTTGGATGTAACTGGGACCCCGTGTACATAATCTCGTTTTCATCACATGTACCACATGCGGTGCAAATGACAATAAAGACTCTCTGACTCTGACTCTTATTGCCTTAGGATCTAGAATGGTTTCACCTTTATTGTTAAGGATAGAGGTTATACTTTGTCTTGTTTCCAACTGTTTAAGCTGCCAGGCTAGGAGCCTGCTAGTCTTTATTTTATCCTTGTTCTGTTTTCCTGGGGATGGCATCTTTGTTTCTAGGTTTATATTAGGTGCGCTTCATTAAATATTGCTTGGCTATATCGATATTTGTTCAGGATTGTTACGGAGCAGGGTTAAATGCAACTTACTCATAAGTGGCCATAACCGGAAGTCCGTTGTACATCTTTTTAACAGGAACCAGAGGGCAGGACCACATCATGCCTTCTTTAGCTGATTTACAGTACACTGGCCGCCTGTTTGTTTTTGTATGGATTTTAAGATTAGTTCACTTACTTTAAAGTTTTTAACTAGCTAGTCACCCAGTTATTTATTGGAACTTTTCCATTTTTAATACCCAAACACAACACTGAGAAATTATTCCTGAAAACTGTTATCTTTATCTTCACAGTGATTGACTTGAAAAGCTTCTTGGAAGATCTGGACTTGAAGCAGTTCTACAAAGAGAAGCTCTCCCTCAGCAAGATACTTGAGATCAACAAAAAGACCATCACTGATGAACCTGTCACGTGTAAATCTGATCTTTCATGGTATTTTTTAAAGAAACTGATGATGATAAATGTGACAGTTGGCAGTGTCAAATACACATCTGAATCAGAAACTACAGACTCAGATTCTGATGATGAGTCTGAAGGTTCAAACACAGATGGCAAATTGAACCCTCTTGATATAATCACTGCTCTATTTCACTGTTCTGATGGTTTTGTTCAGCAAGAATTGGCTCTAAAAATGTCCATGTGTCAGTTCTCTGTGCCTCTGCTGATTCCTAACTGTGATACAAACCAGTGCACACTCATGCTGTGGGCCATGAGAGACATTGTGAAGAAGTACAGACCTCTGTCTCTCTCAGAATCCAAGGGCTTCATAGAAGAAAGAATTGTTCTTTCTGAACTTCCAATGGTCTCCTTTGTGAGACTGGGTGAGTGCTCGTTGTCCAAATCAGAGATCCTCAATAAACTACTAAATAATTCTAAGCAGCACCATGACACTTTTGTTCACCACAACATGGAGTGTGGAGATGCTCGAAGAAGAATCTCCAATGGACTGACTGAAATCAGCTGGTACCTTCCCTGTGGAAACAAAAACATGGATATCTTCAGTGAGCCAGTTGCTATAGCTAACCTTCGTGGGGACATTGCTTCATTTGAAACACAATACTCCTTTTTGTGTCAAACCTCTGCTGCAGTTTTTGTGTTCTTTGACCAGCTGGACCCCGAGTGTGAACTGCTGACTAACACAAACCACAAAGCACAGATGTTCTTAGTGGGAAACCAACAAAGCAGAAACTTCAATTTAGACGCTATGAAGAAAGTCCAAAACAAATTGAGCTTGACTAAAAACAACATAATTACAAAGAAAAAACAGACAAATGATGCAGATTTTGTCAGAAGTTTAAGAAAAGCTGTCAGCAATGTTGTTGATAAACCAATGATGAAAATGTCCATAGAAAAGATGGCAGCCGTTGCACATGACCTGGGAATCTTAGTTGATGAAGACTCTCCAGAGTGCCAAGCAGGAAAGATGAATGCAGACGCCATCACTGCAGAAATTCAAGATATACCAAAATACAAAGAAGACCAGCTTCCATTGCAAGGACACATATGGAAAGAGCTGACTTGTTTAGAGAAAGAAGAGTTTCGGCTTCAAAAAGTTGGTTCTGAAAACATAGAAACTTACAGAAGTAATCTCCAAGAACAGAAAGAAAAATTACGAAGAAAACAAAACAACGATGCAATGTCAGATGCCATGACACGATTCATCAGTGCAATATCCACTCCAGAAGTAGAGAGAAGGTTTTTCCTGAAATGGTTGAAAATGAACCTTGATAATGTGTCCTGTATCAAACTTTCTGGACTCAGAGAGCTTTATAAAGAAAAAAGCCAGGATTCTGAGAACAAAGAGGAGATGAAACAAATTGATATAAAACTTTCCAGCAGCTCACTGGGGACAGAACACTTCTTCCGTGAAATGGGTCAGATCTATGAAGCTTCTCTTTACCTTCCAGAAACAAACCCATCCCGTCAACAGCTGCAGCATCTGCCCAGACTCTGTGCTCGGTTGTTGCTGGATGGATTTCCTCTTGAGCTTGTAGATGGAGAGGCATCCAACATTCCTCTCAGATGGGTGAGTGATGTTCTCTCTCAGCTCAATGACTTGGTGTCTACAAAGAACAAGATCCTGGTCGTCACAGTTCTTGGAGTTCAGAGCACAGGAAAGTCCACTCTCCTTAACACCATGTTTGGAGTTCAGTTTGCAGTCAGCAGTGGTCGATGCACTCGAGGTGCCTTCATGCTGCTCATCAAAGTCAATGAAGATGTAAAAAAAGATCTCAACTGTGACTTCATGGTGATCATTGACACTGAAGGCCTAAAGTCACCAGAACTGGCACAACTGGATGACAGTCACGAACATGACAATGAGCTTGCAACACTTGTTGTTGGGCTGAGTGATGTCACCATTATCAATATTGCAATGGAGAATTCAGCAGAGATGAAAGACATCCTGCAGATAGTGGTGCATGCTTTCCTCAGGATGAAGGAGGTTGGTAAAAAACCTAAATGTCAGTTTGTTCACCAGAACGTTTCAGATGTTTCAGCCCATGAGAAGAATCTCAGAGACAGGAAGCTGCTCCTACAACAGCTGAATGAGATGACCCAGGCTGCAGCTAAAATGGAAAAGAAAGAGAAGAACAAGAGCTTCACTGATGTGATGGAGTACAATCCTGACACTGGGAACAGCTACATTCCTGGACTCTGGAATGGAAACCCACCAATGGCAGCAGTCAATGCAGGATACAGCGAGGCTGTCTATGAGCTCAAGAAAAACATCATCCAACAGCTGGAAATGTCTGGGTCAACGTCCAATAATATCTTAGAGTTCAGTGAGTGGATGAAGAGCCTGTGGACTGCAGTAAAACATGAAAACTTCATCTTCAGCTTCAGAAACAGCCTGGTAGCTGATGCATACATGAAGCTCTGCACAGAGTTCAACCAATGGGAATGGGAGTTCAAAAAAGCAATGTACACCTGGGTCACCAATGCAGAAACAAGAATTTCTAATTTTGGTACAGTTGCTACAAAATCTAATGTAACTGACCTCCAAGAATTCATCACTCAGTTGAAAAGTGAAGCAGCCACAGAGCTTTCTGAAAGGGAGACAAAACTGCTCAACAAGCTGAAAAATTACTTTGAGCAGCCAGAGGGTCATGTTCATCTGGTTGAGGGACACAGAGAAGAATTTTCAAACAGCATAAAGAGCCTCCGACGACAAGAGGAAAGATCTGTTTTCAACCAGCTCACAGCAGCAGCTGACATCAAACAGGGAATGAAAGAACTTCACAAAATCAGAGAAAATCACACCCAAGAAATTGAAAAAGCAGTTTGTAAATTGATTGATGAATGTAGAAAGAAAAACCTTCAAATGACAGATTCAGAGCTGGATAAAGAATTTGAGAAGATGTGGACTAAAACACTGAACACCTTGTCTTATACTGCACTGAAGCCTTTAGACATCTTCACCAGTGTGTCCAATCATTTGAGATCAAATCTGTCACTCAAGGGGAGTTATGCATGTGAACTGTTGGATGAAAAAAGCCTCAAGGAGTGTGGGTTGCAGCCTTTCAAACACACAGGCAAAGGACTCCTTGACAAAGTCTACAACAAAGTAAAAGGGTTGTTCAACCTTCAGGATCTTGTAAAGGCAAGGCAACAAATTGCTGACAACATCATAGATACTTGCTCTGACTTTGTTTTTGGTAAAAAGAAGAAAAAAAACTATTATGACACTTACATCCATGAGATCCTTCATATCATCGATGAAAAGTTGAACAATGTTGATGTTGAAGCAGATATTGAGTTTGAAGTTTCTCTAAAACAACACATCTGTGGATTTGCTGCCAGAGAGCTTCAGAAAATGCATGAAGATTTCATACAAGAAAATGATCCCTACAAATGTCTGCAGAAAAACAAGGAGAATTTCTGTGCAGCTTTTAAAGATGTGTTCCATGAACGAGGCCAGTGCCAGAAGAAAGCTGAAGAGTTCACCAACCAGTGTCTGAAACCTGCTGTTGAAGACTTTGTCAATCGATCTCTGGGTCTCAATATTGTTGATGAAATGCTGAAAAGAAAGGAGTTCAGCACACGGATGGACTTTCAGGGTCATGTTTTACTGGATCTCCTTTCAAGAAAAGACTTCAACAGTTTTCAGAGCTACAGTTGTTCTTATGAACGTTATGTAAAATCATGGATATCTCAGAGAATAAAGGAGTGTTTCTCTAACGTCTCTATAATATGTGAGTTTGAGAACAGACATGTTCAGACGAGCATTGACAACATCATTGACGCCATCAAAGCAGCTAAAGCAAAAACAACTGGCAGCCTGAAGACATTAGTTGAAAACATCTGCAAAGAACTTGGTGATAAACTGGTGATTTCCCAGGATGCACTTGGTGCCTTCATGATCCTGAACAATGCTGACCAGGAACAGTTTGTTGAGTGGCTCACGAAAGCTGTGAAGGACATGGAACAAGTTCTGAGAGAGAAATTCAAAAACACAACCTTTGAAACAAAACTCACACGTCTTCAGATGAATCCCCAGAATGAGCTTTTTACCAGAGTTATTGGTTGTGGCAAACAGTGTCCGTTCTGTAAAGTTCCCTGTGAGGCAGGAGGAACAGCCCACACCAAACACTTTGCTTCACTGCATCGACCAAAGGGGATTGGTAGATACAAATGGGAAGACTCAAGGAAACTTGTCACTGACATTTGTTCTTCCTCTGTGATCAGTGACTGCAGATTTAGATGCAGTGAAACAAAATATGAATGGCATCCTTACAAAGAATATAGGAAAATATTTCCAGACTGGGATATTCCTCCAGATGGGAGTCTAGAGGCTTCAGACTACTGGAAATATGTGATGACAAAGTACAACGAGGAGTTTGCTGAAACATGTGATGCAAAACCTGCTGACATTCCTGATTCCTGGAGAAATATTAAAAAACAACAGGCCAAAGAAAGTCTCAAACAAACATTCAACATGAAGTGAAACTATCAGTTTTACATTTTCTACTTCTAGTCTAAAACAAGCTGCTTCTGTTTCTACTGTTTGTTTTCACAAGATGAGCAGGTGTGGAAAATGGATGTCTGGATCTTTTAACAAGAAAATAGTTTGAACTCTTAAATTTTCTTTTTTGATCACTTTTTCTTTCTTTCACTTAAGAATTTTTCTCATGTTAATGTTTTTTTTTTTACGTAAGAATGGGAAGAATCGTACTTTAGTCTTTTTTGAATGACATTTTGTGTCAAATATTAAACCTTTTTGTCAATAAAATATTATAACCGTGTTATATTCTCACCCGTTCACAAACACGTGTAGTCAGTGTTAGAAAATCTGTGTTGACTTTCTGAGTTAAAAAACAGCTTTGTGGTACCAAACAGTACGATCAGGTCAGCAGGATCTCTTATTCGAAAGGGAAACCTTCTTTGTGTTTGGACCCGGGTCACGTGTTTCTTGAATATATCGTGATGTTTGTACAAAAAATGGCAAATTTAACAAAACCCACTAAACCTCACTGCAGTCATGATCTTTGCCCCTAAAAAACAAAATCTGACGGCTATAGGTCACAAAGCATTTAATTATTCTTTTCAATACATGACATAGAATTATAGTTTTGTTTGTGATGAATCTAATTTTTATTTTTATTAAACTCTGATGATGTGGGTTCTTTTGTTTGTGTTAAACTTGACCTGTTTTTTTATTGATGTAACAAAATTAATTAATTTGATTTATGTATCTTTTGAGCAATTCAATGATAAACAATCCTTTTTTACCATCTAACTTTGTTTTTGTGTTGCATTTGTGCTTTATACATTTAAATAAAAAGAGACACTCTGCAGTCTGACTGAATTTCTTTAATGTTTCCCAGATCAGAAACGCAGCATACAGTGTGGAATAACTTCTAAAATAACAGAAATATCATCACTTCATTAATTTATAGCAGGGGGTAGCAGCCTAAGTAGGGAGGCCCAGACTTCCCTCTTCCCAGCCACTTGGGCCAGCTCCTCCAGGGGAATCCCAAGGTGTTCCTAGGCCAGCCGAGAAACATAGTCCCTTCAGCATGTCTTGGGTCTTCCTCTGGGTCTCCTCTTGGTGGGACTTGTCCATAACACTTCACCAGGGAGACGACCAGGAGGCATCCTTCCCAGATGCCCAAGCCACCTCAACTGGCTCCTCTTGACGTGGAGAAGCAGCGGCTCTACTCTGAGTCATAATTTAATAGTAATTTGAACCTGTAAAAATAAAATAAACAAGAAAAGCCTTTATAGATAATATCGGCAACAAGGACATTGGTCTGTAATTAGTGAACACACATTTCTCACCATCCTTATAAAGAGGAACTATCTTTGCTATTTTCATATGTTCTGGAAATTTTCTGGTTGAAATGATAAACCACATACAGTACTGTATATATGTAAATGGTTCAACAACATAACTCATATCCTTTACAAACATCATGTCCATGTCCATCTAATCTTTTGATCTTTTTTCTGAAGAAAAGTTTTTTAAACAGTACTCAGTATTTCTTCTTTATCAGTGTCACTGAGAAAAATGCTGCTGGCACAACTCATGACTGTATGACAGTGCCAACAATATATTTGTACATCTATACATCTCTATACATTATTATATAAATCTCTCTATACATCTCTTATTTCTATATATCTCTATCTATACATTATCTCTATATCGGTACATCTCTTATCTATACATCTATCTATACATTTCCATACATTATCTAAATCTCTCTATACATCTATTATCTCTATACATTTATATACACATCTATTTCTATAAATCCCTATCTCTATACATTATATGCATCTCTAAATGTCTCTATCCATCTCTATCTCTATACATTATTATATGAATATATCTATCTTTACATTATCTCTATACATCTCTTATATATACATCTCTATCTCTGTAGATCTCCACACATTATAGAAATATATACATGTCTCTATAAATCTCTACCTATACATTATCTTTATACATCTCTTCTCTGAATACATTTATATGCACATCTATTTCTACATCTCTATACATTATATACATCTCTCTAAACATCTCTGTCTATACATAGTTCCCACACACGCCCCCAGTATTGCGCAATACTGGCTTCCGCACCACATCTAAAGGCGGAAAAGGCGAGCAAGATGGCGAACAAGCAGACGCGAACAACCAGAGCAAATTATACGGACAAAAACACGAGCTACCACAGCTTCACCAAGGAACAAGAGCAAAATGGCAGTGGTCGGAGTTAAATGAGTTTGAGAAAGAAATCATGGCAGACGAATCGGACAACTAGTCACAAAGTAGTTACTCTGATATCATTAATTATTTAATTACTACGAGGAGCGCACACGGAGCTTCACAGCTTTAAATCCAAAAAAGAT
This sequence comes from Garcialebias charrua, assembly GCA_038048925.1. Lineage (NCBI taxonomy): Eukaryota > Metazoa > Chordata > Actinopteri > Cyprinodontiformes > Rivulidae > Garcialebias > Garcialebias charrua. Next base: position 11,714 of record JBBPBX010001025.1, on the reverse strand, counting down.
GTGTAAACTGTCTCAATCATATCTAACCAGCTAAATAAAGGTTTAACTAAAATAACACACAGCCAAAAAAAGTCCAGGCTCAACACGGACCAGAACCAGCACTTTGAGTGTTACCGTGTTGGAAGTTAGCATGTCGCGTTAGCATCTGGAGCGGAGGGTCCGTCGCACGGAGGTTCGCGGCGAGCTCAGGTAGGTCGGACGGCGTGGATCCGTCGCGGCCGTGGGGGCACGTCCCATGGGACCGACGCGTCGCCCGCACGACTTGGCTCCCGTCCTCCCGGCGGGGAGACCGTGGTCCAGGCATGAAGAGGCCTTTGTCGCGTTAGCGACATGCTAAGCTACACACAGCAAGACGGTGCTGCTAAAAAAAAAAAAAAACAGCTCTAACACACAGACAGTTGTACTCTAACATTGTTCTGACATTGTCTTATGATATTTTATTTTAAATGTGCAGGACTCGGGAAAAAGGTCGGTACAATGAAAACACACTCTCAGAACTGTGTACTTCAGTATGCTTTAATAAAATGTTGCCACAGATACAATGAAACTCTGCAAAGCATAAAAATGCTCAAAACAACACATACTGTTATTTGCTAGGGTTAAGCATCAATTTTAAACCCTGCCACGAACAACAGCAAAGCCTCAAGCTTTCACACACACTCAGAAAAAGGCATTGAAATAAAAAGATCAGAATCTCTCACCGTTGATACAAACGAGGAAGCCGCTTCGTTCGGTGGGAGATATGTTCTTCAATGCAACACCGGGCGTTGATCAGACCCACGGTAGACTTCAGATGTTTATCCGAGCGCTTCCTATTTTATACCTTTTGAGGTGTGTGAATGTGTATGCATGTGTGCGTGTCTATAATGACTTCACTCTCATCTTAATACAAACATGTTTTGTGTGAGTCGGTGAAAGGCACGGGTGAGGGATAACATTTGTTACTTTGACTAGACCGTTGCAACTTTTGCCAATAAAAACAAAGTTATGTGAGAAAGAGCAGGGCCCTTGCCTCTCCCACATAGTCAGTGCCTTCAAAGCAAAAGCTGCCTCACTAAAAAGTCAGCCTGACACTAAGTATATGGTCAGTTTTAATGAATGCTGTACACTTAAATTTGATAAAATAGTCAGAAAGCATAATGTTGCTCTGGTTTATCTCATTCCTCAGACATTGTTTCACAAAATGATTTATGTAGAATATTTTGTTTACCGGCCAAAAGCAGACGTCTTCAGAGCAGATCCAAGCAGAGATGGGGCTGCAGGCTGCTCAGCTGTGAGCTTCTCCAATGAGATAAATCCTTCACGTTTACTTTTTTTTGGATTAAGTGAAACCTGCGCGTTGCCCAAACGTCTACCCGACTGGAACACCCACTGACCCAACACGAAGTAACCATTGCAATTAGTTAGAAATTAAGAAGAAAAAAAAACGTGAAAAATAGACATCCAGTAGACAGTCCTGCAACTGCTGGTCCGCCTTCACACATGAGGGGAAACCCCGGAAATTGCACAGATGTGACGTCACATGGGAACTATGTATACTTCTCTTTCTCTATACATTTATCTCTCTATACATCTACATCTCTATCTCTATACATTCTTATATACATCTCTATACAACTCTATACATCCCTATCTGTACATTATGCATCTATATCTCTATAACAATCTATAGTTCTATATCTCTAAATTCATTCAACGTTTATTTATACAGGTTAATCCCATTGAGCCTCGGGGACTCATTTACAATAAAAGAGACCTGATTTCTTTAATAAAGAGTTAAAAAGTTAAATATTTATACATAATATATAAAAACACCTAGATTTACTGGGGTCCTTAACTGTTCGGACAGTAAAACAAAGTATTTAGTGCTTCTCTATGAAATGACTCTCTCAGATAAGTCAGACACAGATACCTGACGTGAACGTGCTGGTACTCAGGATCTTTGAGTCATGAACATGAAGATAATAATAATAAAATATACCGGTAAATAAATAAAAAGCTGTATGGTGAAGTTAGTCCGGCAGAGTGTGCTAAACACGCGGTCTGCAGAAATATTTTTATTATGACCTGAACCTCATGAAGAACCCCCCTCCCCCGGTCTCCGTCGATGTTCCTACCTTGTACTCGGTCCCGCAGTCCTGAAGTCCCGCAGAAAGCACCATCAGACTGTTGAATACGATGAGTGACACTAATGTATTTGTGTGGGCATTATTTTGTGTGGCGGAAGGTTATGTTTTTTATAAGAGGAATAAAGGTGGAGCCTTCTGTCTCTTTCGTCCAGGGCGTGTGGCCGGAGCAGAGCAGCAGGTTCCAGTTTAGCCTATGATAATGTCTCCTGTCTTATATATGTTATATCTGTGAGTTAATTAAAAGCTGTATTGGTGAAGTTAGTCCGGCAGAGTGTGCTAAACACGCGGTCTGCAGAAATATTTTTATTATGACCTGAACCTCATGAAGAACCCCCCTCCCCCGGTCTCCGTCGATGTTCCTACCTTGTACTCGGTCCCGCAGTCCTGAAGTCCCGCAGAAAGCACCATCAGACTGTTGAATACGATGAGTGACACTAATGTATTTGTGTGGGCATTATTTTGTGTGGCGGAAGGTTATGTTTTTTATAAGAGGAATAAAGGTGGAGCCTTCTGTCTCTTTCGTCCAGGGTGTGTGGCCGGAGCAGAGCAGCAGAGTTCCAGTTGAGCCTATGATAATGTCTCCTGTCTTATATATGTTATATCTGTGAGTTAATATGTACTCTCAAGATATGGACGGTGCCAGGGGTTCCCACGAAAGTGGACGTGCCAGGTATTCCCACGAAAGTGGGAGGTTTTCTGCTGAAGAACCGACAGGTTCACCAACAGGTTATGGGCCCAGTACAAGGCATGAGCCCGGGCAAGTTCCTAGGCAGGGTCCGAGTGCGGCGGTGCACGGAAGGGGACTACCGCCACGTTTTGATGGAGACGAAGCCCACTACCACATCTGGGAAGCTATGGTAGGTTTTTAGCGTACCTAAAAACCATCGGTCTCAAAGAAGATATCCTGGGGAGCGAGCAAGCAGCGGGAGTTGATGTACAAGAAGCTACGGAGGCTGGTAGGAAAAAACGAACTGGCATATGCAGAACTGTGGTTGGACGATAAGACGCTAATGTTAATACTGTACGAAGCGCCAGATGATGCCATCAGAGGACTGGATTCGTGGGAGCTCCTTCTGGACCTGATGTCCTCTGGTGGATCCTGGACCTGGAATCTCCCTGCAGACAGACAGAGAGTCATTTAGACAGACAGAGAGACATTTAGACAGACAGACAGACAGACAAACTGACATGCATTTAAAGACAGTCAGATAGATTGATGTGACAGTCTCTCTGACTGTCAGACAGACACATGAACAGTCTGTCTGACAGAGGGAAAAGGAGACAATTACACAGTAAGTCAGATTGAAAGAGAACCAGACAGACAGAGAGACACACAGATCAGCAGAACATCACATCTATCAGAAACATGTTGCAACCATCACGTTTTTGAAACCAGTGCGTTGATGTGTGTCCATGTGCATGAGAAAGAAGTCCATGCACTCAGAAAAAGCTAGAAGCAGCAGAAAAATGAAACAAAATTGCCTTACTTTGACTGAAGTGTGGGTAGACAGATGATGTTTTTCTCATGATCAAACCTGCATCTGATGGAACTGCTTAGCCATTGCTCAACAATGAATGTTGGGAGCATTTTAGGCCAGCTGTTAGTTCAGGCAGGTGTCAGTTCAGGTGTGATGTCCTGATGTGAGCAGGTCTGTGCATCAGATGAAGTTTTTTTTTGTTTTTGGCAGCAGTCATTTAGGCAGAAGGACACAAAGGTGATGGATGGAGGCAACATGCAGGACACCAGAGGCAGGAAGAACAGACGTCCAGGAAGACAGTGTGGCAGGCAGACGTCCATTCATGTAGAACGTGCAAGATGTGATCTGTGTAAGAATGAACACAAACATGAAAATGTGCAGTTACAGCTGGAAAATCACTTGCAAAGAAAACATGAAAAACACACAGAGAAGTTCTCCGTACGTGTGTGGTGTGGAGCTGGAGGACAGGCAGGAGGCTGGAGGACAGGCTGGAGGCAGAGCAGCAGGTGTACGTAGCACCAGAGGCTGTTCCATGAGGTGGAGCAGCAAGTGGAGCTGTTGAAACACACCCACACACAGACGTCAACGCCTGCAGATAACAAAAATACATAGAAGAACAACTTCTCCTTACGTGTGTGGTGTGGTGTGGAGCTGGAGGACAGGCAGGAGGCTGGAGGACAGGCAGGAGGCTGGAGGCAGAGCAGCAGGTGTACGTAGCACCAGACGCTGTTCCATGAGGTGGAGCAGCAAGTGGAGCTGTTGAAACACACCCATACACAGACGTCAACGCCTGCAGATAACAAAAATACATAGAAGAACAACTTCTCCTTACGTGTGTGGTGTGGTGTGGAGCTGGAGGACAGGCAGGAGGCTGGAGGACAGGCAGGAGGCTGGAGGCAGAGCAGCAGGTGTACGTAGCACCAGACGCTGTTCCATGAGGTGGAGCAGCAAGTGGAGCTGTTGAAACACACCCATACACAGACGTCAACGCCTGCAGATAACAAAAACACATAGAAGAACAACTTCTCCTTACGTGTGTGGTGTGGTGTGGAGCTGGAGGACAGGCAGGAGGCTGGAGGACAGGCAGGAGGCTGGAGGAGGTGCAGGAGGCTGGAGGTAGAGCAGCAGGAGTACGGTACGTGGTACCTGACGCTGTTCCATGAGGCAGAGCAGCAAGTGGAGCTGTTGAAACACACACACACACACAGATGTCAACGCCTGCAGATAACAAAAACACATAGAAGAACAACTTCTCCTTACGTGTGTGGTATGGTATGTAGCTGGAGCTGGAGGACAGGTAGGAGGCTGGAGGAGGTGCAGGAGGCTGGAGGACAGGCAGGAGGCTGGAGGACAGGCAGGAGGCTGGAGGCAGAGCAGCAGGAGTACGGTACGTGGTACCTGACGCTGTTCCATGAGGCAGAGCAGCAAGTGGAGCTGTTGAAACACACACACACAGACGTCAACGCCTGCAGATAACAAAAACACATAGAAGAACAACTTCTCCTTACGTGTGTGGTATGGTCTGGAGCTGGAGGACAGGTAGGAGGCTGGAGGCAGAGCAGAAGGAGTATGGTATGTGGTACCTGACGCTGTTCCATGAGGCGGCGCAGCAAGTGGAGCTGTTGAAACACACACACAGACGTCAATGCTTGCAGATAACAAAAACACATAGAAGAACAACTTCTCCTTACGTGTGTGGTGTGGTCTGGAGCTGGAGGACAGGCAGAAGGCTGCTGGAGGCAGAGCAGCAAGAGTACGGTACGTGGTACCTGACGTTGTTCCATGAGGCGGAGCAGCAAGTGGAGCTGTTGAAACACACACACAGACGTCAACGCCTGCAGATAACAAAAACACATAGAAGAACAACTTCTCCTTACGTGTATGGTATGGTATGGAGCTGGAGGACAGGTAGGAGGCTGGAGGCAGAGCAGCAGGAGTACGGTATGTGGTACCTGACGCTGTTCCATGAGGCGGAGCAGCAAGTGGAGCTGTTGAAACACACACACAGAGATGTCAACGCCTGCAGATAACAAAAACACATAGAAGAACATTTTCTCCTTACGTGTGTGTTGTGGTGTGGAGCTGCTGTGTGGATGGACCAGGGGAGCGTGCCGCTTTCGAGGCTGTCGAGAGAGAGGTGATGATTACAGTAGGTGTTGATGTAACATAAAACAAAAAAATAAAGTAAAAAAAATTAACATGTCTTTGCTGTACCTTTCTGACGATGCTGTGCTGGAATGTGAGGGTGGGCAGGTCAGTGATGGGATGGTGGAGCTGGTGGAGAGGAGGGGGAGGAGGAGTAGCAGGCTGTGAACATAAGCAGATACAAATTGATTAACAGATGAAATTAATGTGTGTAACATAACACAACTCAGAAAAATAAAAATAACATTTCATTACAGTACTGTACCTGGAGGGAGGGAGCAGGGGGGGTGGTTGGGCGTCTTTTACTGGGGAGAGGGTGGGCTGTCCATGGCCTCCTCCTGGCTTGCTGCAGGAGGACTGGATGGCCTTTCAGCTGGTGCACCAGCAGATCCTGGAGGCGGTGCTGTGACCTTTGTCACATAATTGAGCATGCTGCTCTGCACCTGTTCCCTTTTTTTGTCCTCCAGGATCTGCTAGTAACACGCAACGGCATAATGGACAGCCCGAGAGACCCTGGAGAACCTCTCCCCATCTTCGTCCTGCGCCTCCATCCTCGAGAGGAAGCTGTGGAGCTCTTTAAAGCCAAGCACCATCTCCTTCCTGGTGAAGGTCTTGGCCGGAGGGATGGCCTCCTCTTCCTCAACCAGGACGTGCCTGTCCAGCTGAATCAGGTCATCTGGGGACAGCTCCTGTCCTGCTGCACCCAGCAACTGTTGGACCTCGTCTTGGTCCATTTCCAGATCCAGTGACCTGCCCATCCTCACAACATCCTCGATTACACGGTCCACCTCCTGGGAATCGTGTACCTCCTGAACAAGCTCTGGACATAGCTTCTTCCAGACTTCGCACATGTTGTTTGGAGTCACATGATCCCAGGAGTGGTGAATGTTCCACACAGCATCGAGGATGTTGTAGTTACGCCAGAAGTCTTTCAGTGTGAGGGTCTGAGGGTTCTCGGTTGCCTCCAAAGCGGCACGGATGACTCTCTGCAGGTAGTACGCCTTAAACGTACTAATAACCCCCTGGTCCATTGGCTGTATCAAAGACGTGGTGTTGGGAGGCAAGTACACTACCTTCACATGGCTGTTCAAGTCGGTGAGACCAAGGGGGTGTCCTGGAGCGTTGTCCAAAACCAGCAGGATTTTGAAGGGAATCTTTTTGGTGTGGCAAAAACGCAGTACCTCTGGTACAAAGTTGTAGGTGAACCATTTTGAAAAAACTTCCAGCGTCACCCAAGCCTTTCTATTAGAGGTCCAATAGACTGGAAGCTGTGTTTTATCAAGATTTTTGAAGGCTCTGGGTTTTTCAAACTGGTACACCAACAACAGCTTGAGTTTGCAATCACCAGCAACATTGCCCCCCACCAGCAAGGTCAAACGCTCCTTGTCGACCTTGTGGCCCGGTGCGGTTCGTTCTTCCTTACTGATGTAGGTCCTGTCTGGCAAACGCTTCCAGAACAGCCCTGTTTCATCGACGTTGAACACCTGCTGGGCAGTGTACCCGCCGTCCCTGATGATCTCAGCCAGTTGTTCTGGGAATGCCTCAGCTGCCTCGTGGTCAGCACTGGCGGCCTCACCTGTTTAAATGCACACAAAATCACACGGTTAAGCTGTTGTAACAATGTATTAAAAAATAAAAATGAGAAATTAAATGCTCACCCTGTACTCTGATGTTGTGGAGGTTGTGTCTTTTCCTGAAACGATCAAACCATCCTTTGGAGGCGTTGAACTTCTCTGGTCCATCCAACTCCCCTGACGTGCTGCTTGAAGTCCCTTCTCCTGCGCTCTGTGAAAATGTGCCTTCACCCGGATCGCTCTGCCCCCCTGCACCTCCCCCACTCGTCGCTAGTTCTTGCAGCCTGTGATAAATCCTCCTCGCCTTCTCACATATCACCGACATGCTAACTGGGATTCTACGCTGGGTGTTGTCCTCCAGCCATAGCACAAGCAATCTCTCCATCTCCGTAATCCTACCTGTCCTCTGCTTCGTTATTATAGTGGACCTCATGGGGGCCGAAGCACGCACTTGTTCTAAAATCCGCTCTCTGTCATTCTTAATGGTCCCCACAGTCGACCTTGCTAAACCAAGCTTTACTCTGATTGCTGTCGGTGTCATGCCCTGATCTGATAGTGTGGTGATTAGTTTCTTTGCCTTCATCGTTATTGTGTTACGAGGTTTCTTGGCCTCGGCCGCGTCCGCGGACTTTCCTGGTCTCTTCGGAGCCATTGTGCAAAAAAAAATTAGCTGACGTGCTAACGTGCTAATTCCTAAGGAGCAAAAATTTTAATTAATGCTAACGTTGACAAATGAATGCTAACATGCAAACGTTCGCTTTTGTCTAAAAATGATTAGGTTGTAATTTAATACTGTACTGTACCTGTCCGTTCGTAGAGCGTTGAAAAATTAGCTGATGTGCTAACGTGCTAATTCCTAAGGAGCAAAAATTAAAATTAATGCTAACGTTGACAAATGAATGCTAACTGTTGTATATCCACCTTATTACTGAATTAGGCAGATATACTGAATTAAATCATTAGACGAAGTGGTATCGTTTCATTCACTTTATTGAACCATCTTCATCCACCACCTGCCACCGCACTTCCAGAACGAACGTCCTTCTAACCCCGCCCCCACACACGTCATCCCGTAAACTCCGTCAGCATCCCAATACATGACATCCCCCTTTTCCTTAGATTTTCAACTTCTCCCTCCATACATTTAAACATCAGTTTTTTTTCTTTTCCATCATCTTCACGCCTTCAGGCTTACCAATACATTTCCTTAGTCACAAAACAACATAAACCAATTTACATTTCTTAGAACCCTGAACAACCATTTCCTTTTTTTTTTTTTTTTTTTTATACAAAGTCACGAAACCTCTCTGGAGTCTTTCTGATTCTCTGAGGTCTGAATGTCTTTTCCATTTCTAAGTCTTGAGTGCCCTCTTGTGGTGTTTTTTCATTCATTCAACCTTTATTTATACAGGCTAGCCTCGTTGAGTCACGGGGACTCATTTACAAGAGGGACCTGTCTCACTCACACCAAACAACCATCCACTCTCACAGTCACACCTAGGGTCAATTTAGAGTCACCAATCAGCCTAACAAGCATGTTTTTTGGTCTGTGGGAGGTTGACATGTTTTTTGGTCTGTGTTGCACCGTAAGTGTCCTCATCTTTTTCATCCTCAAAGTCTTTATTTTCAGAAAACAGTTTTTGTTCACCAACTCCTTCCTCAGTTTCATATTTTCTCACATGTGTGGTGTTTCGGTGATACCGAACTCCTGTTGGTGATTCAACCACAACTTGGTTTCCTGTTTTGCTCACGACTTTGTGTGGTATTGCATTAAATGGTGTTGTTAATTTGTCAACTTTTTCCTGTTGAACCAGCACTGTGTCTCCCAGCTCTACTTTTGAATGTTGAGCTCTTCTTCGGATGTCAGCATAACTTTTCGCTTTTCCTTTTTGTTCTGCGTCTCTGTCACGTACATCCAACGCAGCTGTGTTTGTTTCACTCATGTCCGGTAATTTTCCTCTCATTTTTCTGTTGAATAAAAGTTCTGCAGGACTTTTGCCTGTGGTTGCATGTTCAATGCTGCGATAAGCTGTCACATATTTTCTTAGTTCTCGTTTCCAGTCCAGTCCTTCAGCTTGTGCAATTCTGATCCTCTTCATCAGTGATGCGTTCTGACGTTCAACTTCGCCGTTGGCTTGAGCCCATTTTGGTGTTGTCCTCACATGTTTTATTCCATTGTTCTCACAGTATTCTTTGAATAATTCTGATTTGAACTGTGGACCATTGTCAGATCTAATGGAAACTGGTAGACCATGTCTACTAAACATACTGTCAATAGAGTCTATGACTTTCTCAGCAGTTGTAGATGTCAACACATCATATTCATAGTAACGGCTGTAATAGTCTATTAGCACAAGAATGGAGTGATTTGAAGATAATGGTCCCAGTAAGTCTACTGCCACATCTTGCCACGGTCCATCCGGTAAAAGTGTGCTTCTCACTGGTTCTGGTGGATCAGGTCTGGCTACAATTTGACAACCATGACATGTTTTGCAATATTTTTCTGTTGCTTTGTCCATGCCAGGCCACCATACTTTTGTCCTGAGACGTTGTTTTGTCCCTACAATTCCTAAATGTCCTTCATGTGCCAACATAATTGCTTTAGCTCGGAGCTTTTCTGGCATCACAATGCGTGTTCCTCTCAAAATTATGTGTCCCACCACACACAGTTCATTAGCAATGGGTGCATATGCTTTGCATTTTTCAAAATGTCCATTTTCAACTGCTTTTCGCACCTCTGTTAGCTCTGAATCTGTGGCAGATGCCTCCTCCACCTGTCTTGTGGTAAGTGATTTTGGAGTTGCATTTAAAGCTACAAATCTCACATATTCCTCAGACTCATGAATGTGTGTGTCTTGTGTTATCTTATCTGATAACAGTCTTGATAATGAGTCAGCCATATTTAGTTTCCCATCAACATCTGCAGCATTTCTTGGTTCTCTTGTCTCTGCTACAGCTCTCACTCTTTCTGTTGTGAGTTTGATTTGTTTGGTGTTTAATTTTCCTATTCCTTTAAATGCATCTGGGTACTGTTCTTGCAGAATGTTATTTGATTCTGTGACCGTCGCTACATTTTCTCCTGTTTTTAATACCCCAAGCATTATAGCAGTTTTTTTACCCAGGAGTGGCTCACCATTGCCTCTTATGACAATAAACTCTGTTTTTTCTCTCCTGTTGCCAATTTTCACTTCACATCGGAATGCACCTTTAATGTTTAATGCTTGTGTTGAGGAATAAGCATACAGCTTTCTCTGCTCTTTAGGTACATATGAATAACACTTTATCTTTTCAGCTTTAAGTTTTTCCCATATATTTTCTCCCATTATATTACTTGTAGCACCAGAGTCAATCAACATTTTTAGCTCGACTCCCCCCACAGAAAATGACAGTTTATCAGGTACATTGTCCTCATTTACAATAAAAGCATATTCATCCAGCATATTTACTTTCTGGTTCTTTTGCCTTTTTGTGCGGCACATTTTTGAAAAGTGGTCCTTACCAGTACATTTGTGACATGTTTGTCCTCGTGCTGGGCATTTTGGATCTTTTCCCATGTGATCTGTGAATCCACATCTGTAACACTGTCTTTCTGTTTTATTTTCCTCCTTCACTTTTTCTTTTGATTTCCAGTATTTTCCTTTCTTTGTCGTTACAATCCTGTTGACCGCGTCCTCCATCTTCTTTTCCTCGGTGAAGCTCATCGCTGCCATCTGCTCCTCCACGCGCTCACACTGCGAAGCCACCTCCAGTGTACGAGCCAGTGTCAAGTCGGGACCCTCCTCCAGTAACTTTCTTCGCACGTATTCAGATGTGCATTTGCTCAAAACCGCATCTCTTATTTGGTTATCATTATCGCCACGAAAGTCACAGTCTCTTGCAGCTTGCCTCAATCGAGTACAGAATTGTTGAACAGTCTCACCTTGTTTCTGGGATATTTTGTGAAAAGTCTGACGAGCATATGCTGCATACTGCACAAAAACCATAGATATACGGGAGTATCAGATGTGGTATATCTCCGCATCCTTCACATATACGGACAATTTCCGGGAATTTCCGTATCGCATCCTCGGAAAATCCAGTTTCGGATATCCCCGGATACGAACAGATCCGAACTTTATTGATCCTTAAAAAATCACAAAATCCGGATACTTTATCTGCTGCAGATCCAGAAATATGTGGCTCTGTTATCCCTCGGGATTACTGCTTACATCTCTTCGGATACTTGCCGCATATATGACGTATGATTGTTTATATTTACGTATACGTGACAGATGTCAGTCGTATATTTATGGATTTTTATCTGTGAAGTATCTGTGAAGTATGCGATTTCTCAGAGATCCAGCAGATCTTTGACGTATCACGTTTAAGATGTCAGTCGTATATTTATG
>JBBPBX010001024.1:65323-97836 GCA_038048925.1 Garcialebias charrua | reverse complement strand
ATATATATATATATATATATATACATACATACATACATACATACATGTACAGTATATGTATACATACATACATATATATACATACATACATACATATAATATACATACATACACGGTATATATACACAGTATACTGATACAGTATGTGTGTGTGTGCGTGTGAACTCTACAGCTAACACAACAAAAATTAGCTCTGAAACTAACACTATTATGGGGTGGGGGGTGCAGAGTCTAGAGAAGGTGGGCCTGTGATCGGAAGCTCGCCAGCTCGACTCCCTGGACTGACAACATCAAAATGTTGGTGGGAAAGGGGAAGCACCCACACCTGTCTCCACCCTCACTTGCCCCACTCTGGGCCCTTGAGCAAGGCCCTTGACCCCCACCATCTGCTCCCCCGTACACACTAGATGGCAGCTCTCTGCTCCACACAGAGGGCTGTGGTAGCTCAGTGGTCTGTGGTTGTGTCAGGAAGGGCATCCTGCATAAAACCAATTGCAAAGTGTCATGAGAGTTAGTTCATTGTGGCGACCCCTAAAGAAGGGAGTAGCCGAAAGAAGAAAATAATAAGAATTTTAAAAAAAAATCAGTACATGAATCCATCTCACCCATGACAGCTCTTCAAACAGACACTGCCTCTCAGTTTTGTTTGACTTTGCTTCCATACAAAGCAACCCATAGTTTGGTGACATGGTTCATTCAAACATAATACCTCCAGGAAGATGAAATGTTTCCACTTTTGCTGCATAATAAAGACGAACCATTTTCCGCGAGTGTGGCATGTCTTTTTTTATTCAATATCGGGTGCTCCACAGAGACACGTTGGCTTTAGGCTGGCAGCAGTAGGACGTGAGCGTGAGTTGCTATCTGACTGACTGATAGTTTTTAATAATGCTCACTCGCCTGCTCACATTTGTTCACATCTAAACAGGGAGACGTTAGCGTAGAGTAGGAGGCGCTCTGTTTTTCTGTTGTGAAACGACAGTGGCCTCGCAGTTTGTGCCTGCGAGAGACAGGGTGTCTTCTTTCAAAGTCCAAACCACCTTCTAACATACAAAGCATGCATTTCTGCTCCAGCAGGAAGACACAGGTATTTAATTATGTGCATGGAAGCAGCTTTATTCACGCTGTAGGAAAAACAGGTTTGCTGTAAAACAACCCGAGTTACTGTGTTTAAATACAGGTAATGCTGATGTCCTGTTCCACAAGTGAGCAAAAAGGAGGGTAAAAACAAACAAAAAAACTGTTCGGTCCATTAAGATTTAATCAATCAAAACTTTATTTCAGACGCATATAGTCCATAGTAACAAAAACAACCACCACCAAAAATAAAAATATATAAAAAATTAAAAAGATAACATCAACAAGACACAGTAAAAATAGAATGTTCATCCATTGCCAAATAATTTGAGGCGCCAGTGATTCCACAGACTTGAATAGAACCTAACCGAGCTTTGTGCAGGGTTGGTCAGAGTATAGATGATGCTATTTGCAGAGTTTGTTAGCCTACACATACATCTGTACATAAGGTTACGAAGCACAGCTGCACAAGTTGGTACATTGGCATTTGCAAACATCTGGCTGGCACTACTCCATCGCGGCACCTTAAGCAGCATCCTCATGCCATCATTGTAAGCCACCTGTAGTTTATGCATACTGCTCTTTCTGTAATGCCGCCACAGGTGTGCAGTGTACATTGGGGTACAATATGTTTTGAAGAGTGCAGTTTTTACAGACACTGAGCACATAGAGAACCTCCGAAGAAGCACATTAGCTTGTACATATTGCATACAACTTTAACTTCACCCTTTCATTAATATCTAAAAAGTTAATTCTGGCCCTCTGGACAGAGGACCAGAATTAACTTTTTTAGATTTTTCTACCTGGATTATTGAACATGCATCAGGATATCCTTTCATTAATACTAACTTCTGCTTTGTGTAAAAAAACAACCAATTAAACAACCAAAAACTAACTGCATTTTTAATTTAAATGACTAAATAAGCAATAAATATTAGCAGTCGTAACATTTCCCTGGCTATGGTTCAATTCTTCATTGCATGCTAACTGCACAAATATTCAAAATTTAAGATTAATCTGCCTTTTTTTTCAAACCTTATGAAAAGCGTACGTTTATGCTCTTCTTATTAATTGTTAAAAACATTGTATGCAGTTATGAGCATCTGCCTCTCCAGCCATGTGTCACTTTTTGAAATGGTTAACTATAAAAAATCTTGTTCAGCCCCATGGATGATTTTGTTTACTTATAAAATAAAAAGGCCAAGCTCTGCATATGATTATTGACAACTGCCTTTCCTTTAATTTATTTCATCTTTTTTGAGTGCAGGTGTGCCTCTTTTTTACCTTCACCAAAAGCTTGCTATTACCACCTCCGTCCTGTCTTTACAAGCATGAGAAAGAAAAAAACAACAACTCTCAAGCTCTCTGTGGAAGTTGTTTAATCACAAATGAATTTAAAACTTCCCTCAGGTTTTATTCTGTCAAAATCAGGATTTCTGCAGTTAAAATGTGACAGTTCATATTTTTAGAAGTGGGATTCTGTGGTGATACATTGGATCAGTGGTTGGTGTTGAATGTTGCAGGTTGCCCCCGAGCTGGGGCCTTTCTGTGTGGAGTTGGCATGCTCCAGGTCCAGTTTTCTCCTACAGACCCAAAACATTCACATTAGGCCAGGGGTGTCAAAATCAAATACACCAAGGGCCAAAAAAACAAATTTGCTACAAGCCAAGGGCCGGACTGGTTCAATGTTCATATTGAAATGATTCATAGCCTATTGAACCAAGACCTAACAGGCTGTCTATTATTTAAGGATTAAATGAATAAAGCAATATTTTCTTATGGATCTATCAGTAATTTCAAGTGAAAACATTTTTCAACAGGCAAACAGCAAAAAATTAAATTGTTTTTAACAACAAAATATGTTTCTTTATATCAAGATAAATAAAAAAGCATGCATTATAAACTGAAAATGCATTATTGTGCAGCTCTATGATTCTAGCACCGCTTTCAAATAGGAAAATAAGAAAATAAATCAAATCAGTTGTATTCTTTCTCATGGCTCTTATCTGCAATTGTCCCCGAGTCCATTCAACTGAAAAATAAATACAAATAAATAAAATACAATAAAATATTTTAGGCTACCTGCCTAAATAAAGGTTGAATGATTAGGTATACAGCTGTCTTGTGATTTTTAATTGATATATTGTACTTTTTTATGATTGTTTACTGTTGGCTGCAAGTATCAAGCTGTGAAATCCTTCATTTTCTACAGATGATAGCTGTTGGTCACTAATTATGATGAAGTTTAGCAACTTCTCAGTGAACATTTGAGCTCCGTGGCTTCAGCGATGTTTTTATTGTTCAATCTGGGGCGCTCTGATTTCGGTCAGTCACTGTCAGCTTGTCCCTCATACGTGATAGTCAGACAGCAGGTCGGAGTAGACGCAGCTGGCCGCGGTTGAACAAGAAAAAAACACAGCTGAAGACATGGTGCTCGAATGAGAAGTTGCTAAAGTTTAGCAACTTCTTGAGGGACAGTCTGAGTTGAGCAGCTATAAAACTCAGCCTGTCCCTCAATGATCTGAGATGGGGCCGCGGCTGGGTCGTGCTGCTGTTTCGGTTCAGCGACAGTGTCGTCCCGCTGAACTAACTTGACCAAGGTGTAAAGTGGCGCTATGTCTGCAGACATTGCACGTTGCTGTCTTGCGGTGTTTAGTGTAAAATACTTCCACACAGCGGACATGTTACGATGAAAAGTTGGCTAGCTGTTAGCTAAAATGCTACTCACCCAGTCCGCACGTTGTAGCTGGGTGCAAACTATGAAATGGATTTCCTGAATTTGAGGAGGGTCTTATTACTCTGGGTTCATGAGACACGACTCTGTTCAGAAAATCCATTCCATAGTTTGATCGACCCCGTGCTATGTGCAAAACACCAGCGGGCGGCTTTGGCTTGCGAGCCAGCTCTAATAGTTATTAAATATCATCCAGCGGGCCATAAATAATTGCTTCGCGGGCCGGATTTGGCCCGCGGGCCGCCACTCTAACATATGTGCAATAGGCTAAGTGGCAACTCTAAAATTGTCTCTAGGTGTGTGTGAGAGAGAGAGTGTGAATGGCTGTTTGTCTCGTTTGGCTCTTTGTTTCTCTATGGTGGACTGAAGACATGTCCAAGGTGTCCCCCTCCTTTCACACGGTGGCTGCTGACTATAGGGACCAGCTCTGCGTGACCCGTAAGGAAAAAGTGGTCAAAGAAAAAGGACGAGTGAATTCTGTAGGATTTTTATGAAGGTAAGTAGCTCACCTGTTGTAGATAGCTCTTTGAGCAGCCTCAGTCCAAAGGAACAGACTGAGTGACGAGCTAACAGGCTAGTCTGACTGGGGACAAGAACAAAATGAATTTCGGCTGTCTTAAAATGACCATTCTAAGAAAATGTCATAGCCGTTCATGTGAGCGCTACTTCAGAAAGCCTTACATCATCATATAGTTTGTGATTTTGTCAGACATAGAATGACGTTCCATATGGAAGTACTACAGTTAGCTGCTACTGCTATACGTTTTTACACATAATTGTATAACTCAATTAAAAAAAAACCTCACATTTGGTAAAGGTTTATATTACAGTGCTCACATAAACTGATGGACAGTTGCAGACCTACCATATACTGTAAGCAAGGATAGACCTGGGTCCCCCAACCAAGGTGCCCCACTGGTTGTCCACCCCCTAACATTGCCCATGCATTATTAATGTATGTTTGAAATAAAATAATTATACTTACAATTAAAAAAAAGGGACACAATGCATGATCGACTTCTGCTGCCCTCTTTCCACACACTAAAACGGACTATTACGTTTGGTCACATGCTTCAGGAAATGCAATGTGTTTGAGCGAGAAGTGGGATCAGACAGGAGGAAGATGAATTGATCAAAGCAGAGTGCAAAAATGTAGAATGCGTGAAAAAACAAAATATACCAAAATTGACAACATTTTTTAATGAACCTACAACAGAGTGGGCTGACAAAAATACTGTTGGACGTTCGTCCATTGTGGTGTGGACAGGGAACCAGACTGGATGAGGAACAACAAGCAAAGAGGAAGAGGATTCGCATGATGACGTATGATTGATGGTTGTCATAACAGTACTGCACATGGACGGCCTGGAGAGTTTTAGGAAGTATTTTCTTCATAAATTCTGGATAAAAGGCCCACATTGACAGCAAAGTGTAAATAGCTTATTCAGAATATAGTACTATGTTTATTTTTTCTATATAAAAGTATAAATTTAAAAATAGGGAGATGGGGGGATTTTAATATTTTAACCGCTTTAGTACCTGCTCTTCCCTGAAGTGACAGGATGAATAAAGCTGATAAATAAATACTGATCAGTATTACCAATAAAATAAACTAGAAACAAAATCATCTATCTGAAAGGGACTATGAAGAAGAGGAATATTTATTTTTTATTATTTTATTTTATAAATTTATTCATTGTAAATTACAATACAAAACAATCCCATAAATGATAGGAATACAAAATATAGAATGAAAAGTAGCAGAAAGAAGAAAAAATCTTATTATATCTGCCCCTTTTTTCAAACAATTACTTTGTAGTTCAATTAATAATAATCTTCAAGTAACAGAACAAAATGAATAACTCTTTCTAATTTTTCCAACTCTAATACACTACAAATTGAGCTACTTCATATATACTGTATATATATATTTAACAATTCAGTTTTGATCATTTTCTTAAATGTACATTGACTTGGAATTTTTAACATCATTCTCCAAACCATTCCATAATCCAATTCCCTGGATTGAGGTAGAACGTCCCTTCAAACTAGTTCTGAAATTTGGTTTTTACAAATATCTCTGTTTCCTTGAGATTATAACAACTTTGTCTTTTAACAAAATGCATTTGGATATTTAAAGGTAATATGTTATTCTGAGCCCTATACATAACTGATAAAATATTATAATCTACCAACTCATGGAACTTCAATAACTTCAGTTGAAAAAATAATGTGTTAGCTGAATGACAGTAATGTTTTCTAGTGATAATTCTTACAGCTCTTTTCTGTAATACAAAAATAGGCTTTGTGATTGTTTTACACACTTTCCCCCAAACATCAATACAATAGATTAAGTGTGGAACAATGATTGTGTTATACAACAAATTCAGAGCTTTATCATTTAATAAGTCTTTGACTTTGTACAATACTGCAATAGATTTAACTATTTTTATTCTTACAGAATTTATGTTGTTTCCATGTCAGTTTGTCATCAATGATAACACCCAAAAACTTCACCTCATTCACTCTACAAATCTCAACACCCTCAATTTTAAATGGAACATCAACCGTTTTCTTTTTATTACTGAATATCATGTTATTAGTTTTATCTAGATTGAATGATAATTAGGCCCGAAGCAGCGAAGCGCTGCAAGGACCTATTGTAATTGTAGTGTTTATTATTAGGCCCGAGCAGCTAAGCGCTGCGAAGGCCTATTGTAATTGTAGTGTTTATTATTTTTTTTATTTTTATTCTAGTCCCTCTTTAAGTGGCCTTTTGGGGGCTTTATCATATACGAAAACTCACCAAATTTGGCGGACTCGTCAGGACTGGTGAAAAATTACGTATTTTGGGGGCGTGGCAAAAATCGCCACAGAAACGGCTCAAGAGCGCCCCCTAGAAATTTTCAAAATACCCTCCGCATGACCTTAGTTTGACGTAGAATCATGAAATTTGGTACACTTGTCCAACTCACCAAGATGCACAGAAAACCCTCTGGCACCAATGTTGTACAATAAATGGTAAGGCGGCCATTTTGGAACGATGACCAAATTTTCACCCCTTTTTGGCCGTTTACAGCCTCCGCATTTGAACGAACTCCTCCTATGAATTTCACTCGATTTGGTTCAAACTTGGCCAGTTTCTTCATAAGGCATGGGGGAACAAACGATATCAAAATTGTGCGTTTTCATTAATGCTGAAGGGGCGGGGCCAGACGTCAAAGTTGGACATCTCGCCATGAAAAACGAAACGCTTACAGCTCTTACACGAAAAGAGTCTAATACATCAAACCTTCAGTTATTGACCCACATCCGGTCCCCTGCAAAACTGTATGGTCAAATCATGACATCACTTAAGCCACGCCCCCTGACAACAGGAAGTGTAAAGTTTTAGGTTGAACGGTCCATATCGGACCCCTGTTACCTAATCAGCGTGACATTGTGTCCAGTGACTAAAGACATGTTGGTGTAACAAGCTTTCCAGCACTGTTCGTTTTGGGTGGAGCAAGTGGGCGTGGCGACATGGCGAAGTAAGACGTAACGCCATCACCATACGTTTGGATCTAAAATCCACAGATTTGATCCGAGGAGTACCAAAATCAGTATGATCGATCATTGCCCACCCCTTGAACAGGTGTTTATGCTAATTAGCAAATTGCTACAGAAACGGCTCAAGAGCGCCCCCTAGAAATATTCAAAATACCCTCCGCATTGACCTTAGTTTGACGTAGAATCATGAAATTTGGTACACTTGTCCAACTCACCAAGATGTACAGAAAGCCCTCTGGCACCAACGTTGTACAATAAACGGGAAGGCGGCCATTTTGGAACGATGACCAAATTTTCACCCCTTTTTGGCCGTTTACAGCCTCCGCATTTGAACGAACTCCTCCTATGAATTTCACTCGATTTGGTTCAAACTTGGCCAGTTTCTTCATAAGGCATGGACAAACAAACAATATGATTGATCATTGCCCACCCCTTGAACAGGTGTTTATGCTAATTAGCAAATAGCCTCCATAGCGCCCCCTAGAATATTTCAAAACATCAATCCCAAGCCATTTTTCCCCGATAATTCTGAAACTCGGTGAATATATTTATCTTCTCAGGATCTATGAAAAACTCTCTTGGAGCACTGGTCCAAAACAAACACGAAGTCGGCCATTTTGGGTCAAAGGTCATTTTCAGACGTTTTTGAATTGCGTATTTAAATGAACTCCTCTTAGGGATTTTGAAGGATTGCCTTCAAACTTGGTTAGTATGCCCTTAACACATTGGACAGTAAAAGATAAGAAAATCTTTTGTTTTCGTTTATGCTAAAGGGGCGTGGCCAGGCCTCAAACTTGCGTTTCACGCCATAAATTTCAAACCGCTTCAACTTTCACACTGAAAGACCAAAATGTACCAATCTTGGCATGAGTCATCCCTGTTGGATGCCCGACGATCCTCTGTGGTCATGTTGTGATGTCATCGAAGCCCCGCCCCCTCAGAACAGGAAGTCACTTTTTAATTGGATTACTACAGTTATATCTCAGTGATACATCATCCAATCTGCACGAGATTTATTGTGATTAATCAGTGAACACTTCTACACACATTGATAATGGTATGTAAATTTTTACTCCATAGCGCCCCCTATATTATTACTACAGTTATATCTTAGTGATACATTATCCGATCTGCACGAGATTTATTGTGCTTTATCAGTGAACACTTCGACACACATTGATAATGTATGTAAATTTTTACTCCATAGCGCCCCCTATATTATTACTACAGTTATATCTTAGTGATACATTATCCGATCTGCACGAGATTTATTATGATTCATCAGTGAACACTTCTACACACATTGATAATGGTATGTAAATTTTTACTCCATAGCGCCCCCTATATTATTACTACAGTTATATCTTAGTGATACATTATCCGATCTGCACGAGATTTATTGTGCTTTATCAGTGAACACTTCTACACACATTGATAATGGTATGTAAATTTTTACTCCATAGCGCCCCCTATATTATTACTACAGTTATATCTTAGTGATACATTATCCGATCTGCACGAGATTTATTGTGATTCATCAGTGAACACTTCTACACACATTGATAATGGTATGTAAATTTTTACTCCATAGCGCCCCCTGTATTATTACTACAGTTATATCTTAGTGATACATTATCCGATCTGCACGAGATTTATTGTGCTTTATCAGTGAACACTTCGACACACATTGGCAATTGTATGTAAATTTTTACTCCATAGCGCCCCCTATATTCTTACTACAGTTATATCTTAGTGATACATTATCCGATCTGCACGAGATTTATTATGATTCATCAGTGAACAATTCTACACACATTGATAATGGTATGTAAATTTTTACTCTATAGCGCCCCCTGTATTATTACTACAGTTATATCTTAGTGATACATTATCCGATCTGCACGAGATTTATTGTGCTTTATCAGTGAACACTTCGACACACATTGATAATGGTATGTAAATTTTTACTCCATAGCGCCCCCTATATTATTACTACAGTTATATCTTAGTGATACATTATCCGATCTGCACGAGATTTATTGTGATTCATCAGTGAACACTTCTATACACATTGATAATGGTATGTAAATTTTTACTCCATAGCGCCCCCTATATTATTACTACAGTTATATCTTAGTGATACATTATCCGATCTGCACGAGATTTATTATGATTCATCAGTGAACACTTCTACACACATTGATAATGGTATGTAAATTTTTACTCCATAGCGCCCCCTGTATTATTACTACAGTTATATCTTAGTGATACATTATCCGATCTGCACGAGATTTATTGTGCTTTATCAGTGAACACTTCGACACACATTGATAATGGTATGTAAATTTTTACTCCATAGCGCCCCCTATATTATTACTACAGTTATATCTTAGTGATACATTATCCGATCTGCACGAGATTTATTGTGATTCATCAGTGAACACTTCTACACACATTGATAATGTATGTAAATTTATACTCCATAGCGCCCCCTATATTATTACTACAGTTATATCTCAGTGATACATTATCCGATCTGCACGAGATTTACTATGTTTCATCAGTGAGACCTTGTGGACACATTGATATTGTGGTTTAACATATGACTCAAGAGCGCCCCCTAGATTATTCAAATTGTTATATCTCAGTGAGACATCATCCGATCTGAACCAGATTTATTGTGCATCATCAGTGAGTCCTTGTGGACACATTGATAAGGTGGGTTAACATTTGACTCAAGTGCGCCCCCTAGATTACTCAAACTGTTATATCTCAGTAAGGCATCATCTGATCTGAACCAGATTTATTGTGCATCATCAGTGAGCCCTTGTGGACACATTGATATGGTGGGCTAACATTTAACTTTCTTTCTTTCTTTCTTTCTTTCTTTCTTTCTTTCGTTCGTTCGTTCGTTCGTTCGTTCGTTCGTTCGTTCGTTCGTTCGTTCGTTCGTTCGTTCGTTCGTTCGTTCGTTCGTTCGTTCGTTCATTCATTCATTCATTCATCTTCTATCCTGCTTCTCTTTCTGGGTCACATGGAGCTGGTGTCTGTATCCAGTGTGAGATGGGGACACCTGGACAGGTCTCCAGTCCATCACAGGGACACATAGAGACAAATGAGACAAACAACCATTCACTCTCTCACCTAGAGACAATTTAGAGTTACCATCAGTCTAATATGCATGTTTTTGATTTGTGGGAGGAAACTGGAGCACCTGGAGAAAACCCACACATATCAGATTTACAAAATTGTTCAAACACAAAGTTGGAGTAAAACCAATCTCAGCTCTTCTATTTTCAATATTAAACAAACATCTCGTTAACAGTTTGTCATATGCAGGTTAACATAAAGTCAACAATGCAATGAAATGTTCAGGATGAGGAGAACCAATTTGACCCACTATTAAAACAAGAAACACTAAAGCATGTACCGGTAACAAAACTTCAAAATAAAGTACCAAAAAGTGAAAAAGAAATATAATATTTACAAATTACAAATAATATAATACAGTAAACGACAACATTATGGAATATAACAGAGCAGAGTGTTGTTGTTGTTTTGCTGCTCATGCTTTTTCAGCATGTAGGAGCAAAACTGATAAAATCCAGTTACAAAGAGACAGTGGAGTCACCAGTTTGGACTAATTGTCATGCAGATGCTGGATGCACGATGAGGGTTGCCAGATAAATTTAAAATGTCTTATTTACCTCCTTTTCTGTGCACATGTTCAACAAACACAACACACACCTCATCTTAGAATATCTTTACTCAGCACATAATACAGTTTAGGTCAAAAGACTACCAGTTTAAAGCCACAGTACTATAGTTCATTATGTCTTATCTGGCAACCCAACACATGAAAACTGCTGCATTTGTAAACCTGCTCATTTTTTTGTTTATTACCCCCAATAAACATTGAATAATAATAATAATACTTTATTTTTTTTCATTCATTCATTCAACCTTTATTTAGTCAGGTAAATCTTTTGAACCTCATGGGCTCATTTACGAAAGCGACCTGCTAAAACTAAAGAACAATGAACAGCAATGGTAGAATTTCCTTAAACAATAAACAAACAAACAAACAATAAACAATAGAAAACAAAAGAGAGGGAAAAAAAAAAAACACATTTTTTTTTATTTTTATTTTTTTTTTTAACAAAGTATCAAAAAACTAGCAAAACATTATAAGGTAAACGTATAGAATCAAAGACAGGAACAAATCTGCATTGGTTTTTGCCAGGATTCCAACAGATTCTGAAAACCATTTAGAGAAGTCAAGTTTGAGAGCTTCAGATCTTTTTGTAAGATATTCCATGAAGCTGGAGCGGAATAGGAGAAGGCCCTTTTTCCAAGTTCAGTCCTCACTGACGGAACACTGCAGGTAATCATGTCCTGAGAGCGCACACTGTAGCTGCACTCACGCAAAGACATGTAGGAGGAGATGTATGAGGGCAGCAGACCAAGAAGTGATTTAAAGATGAAAATGTACCAGTGGAAGAGTCTGCGTGAGGTTAATGATGTCCAGTTAACCAGTGAATACAGGGTGCCCTTTAAAACAACCACAGCTGCAACAAAGCGCTGTACACAAAAGCATAGCACTTTGAGATTTTTGTTAATGAAAAGTGTGTTATAAATTAAATTCATTATTATTATTATTATTATAAAATTAAGAACATTTAAACACATAAACATAAAACAGTTGTTAAAACATTAAGATAAATAAAAACAATAAAATAGTGCTGAACAAATTGAGTCTGTACTAAAAGCCAGTGAGTAAAAATGTGTTTTTAAAAGAGTTTTAAAACTGGACTGAAAAAACACTTAACGTTTCCAGAGGTTGTTCTCGTGTGAACGGAGCCTGATGGTAGATAGATCACTTTGACTTGATCATTTTTAAATGAGCTCGCGTGCTGAAAAGTGTGGACACCCCTGATTTAGCTGAACTAAATTATGATGGTAAGACAGTGACATACATGATGCAGCCACATAGTGCAGCAGCAATAAACATATTGGGTGTCACTCACAGCAGATGTGGCTTATTGTCAGTTGTTCAGTAATCTGACATCGTCTGTAAGATTACAATAAGCCTAAAATTTGATTATATTGTGAGTCAGCCATTCCTTTTTTCCTGCACTCATCCATAAGAGACTCAGAGAAGATATTTATTCCAGCAGCTTCTCTGCAGAGAGCTGGATTAGCTCCTTTTCATTGTCTGGGCTCAGATGCTGCTCGTTGCATTGAGAGAGAAACAGAAGATCGTTTGTCGGGTGCTCGGCAGAGAACACAGCTCCTGTTTAATCAACGAGGCTCCGATTTCATTTGCAGCAACATAAAATATCCGGGCGTGTTGACGCACCAGACACTCAAAGCTTTAACTCACTGTCTCGACAGTTTCCAAGAAGAAACCACATGTTACAGTCTGGATCCTCATTTTTTTAGAAGAACAACTCATTTGATTCCAGATTGACTTTGTGGAGTGTGTGAAGAAAACTTTAAACGTTATCGTCTTTGTTTAGTGTATTAAACTCAAAACTCCAGCTACCAGTTTGCACTTACCGGTAGTTTGAAGCTGAGTTGAGCTTTACAAGACAAGACAGAGAATTTGAAAATGGCTTTTTTCTCCTTTCTGATTTCTCCTGAGTCACTTCAGACCTTAAAACTGCTTCAACGATGCACGACCTTTGACCTTCTCATTAAAGCTGTGTGACCTTTGACCTCACGGGGTCCAACTCACTGTCGTAATTAGTCAAAATGAAAAACTGACTCCTGCGAAGTTGTCTCCTCAGATGATGTTTAACTTGTACCTCATCAAAGTTTGATCCACTCAGGGTAACCAGAGGATCAGTCGTGATCCCCTCAGCTTCACATTTGACAGATTTACCATGAAGTCTGTTCTGGCTTGACAGAGGCTCTTCGTCTCAGCACGTAGCTGCAGAAGCTGCTCTTAGGATGTGCCGTGTGGTCCTAAAGTATGAAACGTTTGAACTTTGATTCAAAGTGATGGAGACGTCATGCGGCAGTTTTCAACTTGTGATGTTTGGATCTCCTGGCACAAGATCTTGTCACATGGTCAAAGAATGTGTGCAACACTTTTTGTATTAAAATAACCGTCATGGTGTCTTCAACACAAATCCAGACCACCAGACTTAAGACTGCAACAGAAGTTTTGTGTATTTTCTTGCAACTTTCCCACCACTTTAAATCGCCGACTGTTCTCCGACCATCGTAGCTCCGTGAGAAACATCTGAAGACCTGAAGCTTTTAGTTTCTCCTCAGTGGTGCTAACGTTAATGACTTTGTTCCTTTACATGAGGAAAACTTAAAGGGGACCACACATGCAAAATTCACTTTTTAATGTTTTTTTACTAAACTTTGGGTATTTACTTCATAAAAAAACAGTCCTTGTGCCAAAAAAATGCACCCAGTGGTTTATTTACTCTAAGTAGATTTATTTGTCTGTGATTAAAAACGCTCCGTTTCACACTTCCTGCGGTTTGTGACGTCACAAACCGTAGCCAATCACCTCAAACCTGAGTCCAGCCCCTCACCTAGCAACCCCTGGTGATGCTCCACCCACTTGAGTATAAAAGATGTCACGGTTGCCTAGCGGTTTAGGAGCTGACCTGGCGGTCATTTATTCATTTATTTAGCCCATGGGGGGCTAGGGGTTTGCCCTGCTCCAGCCATGCAGCACATCTCGAGTAAAACCAGAATGTTTTCAAGTCAAAGTCAAAGTCAAAGTCAACTTTATTGTCAGATCTGCAATATGTACTGTACAGGACATACACAGGACCGAAATTGCGTTTCTCTCAGTCCCTCGGTGCAACAGTAAACATCTAAACATTGAAACACTGAAACATATAATAATAGACATAAGCATAAAAATAGTAAAACTAACACTGTCCTGAGTTGTTTTTTTTTTTTTTTTTTTTTTTTTGCATAGTGGTATAAAAAAAGAGTATAAAAAGTATAACTAAAATAAACTAAAGGTTTCTAGCATTGACATTTGCAAAGTGGCAAAGCAGCGTATGAGTCAATGTACACAGTATATGTATGAGGTAGTAGTTGATGTTGTTGTAGAGGCAAAAAGTGGCATATGCAGTAAGGCACATTGGGCATCCCTAAATAAGACCGTTCAGAGCACACTGTATATGTACCAGCAGTGGTGTAGATATTAGAGTAGTGTAAATAAATGTAAACAGTAGTAATTACATGTAAGCAGTAGTAATAAAAGTAAACAGTATTAATAAATGTAAACAGAGAATGTAAACAGTATTATGATTATAGGCAGTGATGTAATACAGACATTAGTGCAAGTATGAGAAGTAGTGCAAACTGTATGAGCACATGACCGAGAGTTTAGTGAAAACCCGTTTGGTGACACAGAGTCTAGTGTTAAAAACTTTGTGTTGAGTGATAGTATGTGAGAAAGTTTTAGTGTTAAGGCAGTTCAAATGGGAGGGGAGGCAGAGCAGGCAGAGTGTTTAGCATTCTGACTGCCTGATGAACAGAGCTGTCTCTCAGTCTGCTGGTTCGAGCCTGGAGACTCCTCAGTCTCCTTCCTGATGGCAGCAGTCTGAAGCAGCTGTGTAGTGGGTGTGTGGGATCACCTGCCATGCGGTGGGCTTTCCGAGTGAGGCGTTTGCTGTGTAAGTCCTGCAGTGAGGGCAAGGAGGTGCCCACGATCTTCTCAGCTGCTCTCACAATGCGCTGGAGGCTCTTGCGGCAGGATGCAGTACATGCACCAAACCACACAGTGATGCAGCTGGTCAGGACACTTTCTATGGCACCTCTGTAGAAGGTGCTCATGATGGGGGTTGAAGCTCCAGCCCTTTTCAGCTTGCGGAGAAAGTAGAGACGCTGGTGAGCCTTCTTTGCCAGTGCTGCAGTGTTCCTGCTCCAGGACAGGTCCTTTGAGACGTGCACTCCCAGGAACTTGGTGCTGTCCACTCTCTCCACTGCGGTGCTGTTGATGGTCAGAGGAGGATGTTGGGCATCCCTCTTCCTGAAGTCCACAACAATCTCCTTTGTCTTCTCCACGTTGAGAGTGAGATTGTTGTGTCCGCACCACAAGGCCAGGCGGCTCACCTCGTTCCTGTAGTCCGTCTCATCGTTGTTGCTGATGAGACCTACCACTGTTGTGTCATCCGCAAACTTGATGAAGTGGTTGGAGCTGTACGATGGTGTGCAGTCATGTGTTAGCAGGGTGAATAGAAGGGGGCTCAGCACACATCCTTGTGGGGCCCCTGTGTTCAATGTGATGGTGCTAGATGTGTTACTCCCGATCCGTACTGTCTGTGGTCTCCCGGTCAGGAAGTCTAGCAGCCAGTTACACATTGAGGTGTTCAGCCCCAGACTGTCCAGTTTATGGATGAGCTGTTGGGGGATGATGGTGTTAAATGCCGAGCTGAAGTCGATGAACAACATTCTAACATAGGAGTCCTTCGTGTCCAGATGTGTGAGAGCTGTGTGAAGGGCAGAGGAGATGGCATCGTCGGTTGAGCGATTAGGTCGGTATGCAAATTGGAAGGGATCCAGGGAGTCAGGGAGGACAGATGTGATGCTTTTCATGACTAGCCGTTCAAAGCACTTCATCAGGATGGGGGTGAGTGCTACTGGGCGATAGTCATTGAGGCATGCGGGCGTTGCCTTCTTTGGGACAGGGATGATGGTGGTGGCTTTGAAACAGGTGGGGACGATGGCCTGGCTCAGTGAGATGTTAAAGATGTCCGTGAAGACCGCTGCGAGTTCCCCTGCACAGTCCTTCAGCACACGACCAGGTATGTTGTCAGGACCAGAGGCCTTCCGGGCGTTAATCTTGATGAATGATCGCCTTACGCTGTCTGAGGACAGCGTCAGCACCTGGCCATCAGGAGAGGGGGGGAGTTTATGTGCTGGTGTGCTGTTACTTGCCTCGAACCGAGCAAAGAACTCATTCAGTTCATTCAGCGCAGAGGCTGAGCTGTCACAGGTCTGGGGGGGTGGTTTGTAGTTTGTGATGGTCTGTATTCCCTGCCACAGACTGCGTGTATCCCTGCTGTCCTTGAAACGGTGAGCTATTTTCCCAGAATACTGCTTCTTTGCCTTTCTGATGCCCCGGTCCAGGTTGTTTCTGGCTGCCCTCAGGCCCACCTGATCTCCCGCTTTGAAGGCAGCATTCCTGGCTCTCAGGAGTCTGTAAACCTCAGCTGTCAGCCATGGCTTCTGGTTAGCCCGAACAGTGATGGTTTTAAGGTTGGTTACATCATCAATGCACTTGGTGATGTATGAACATACAGTGTCTGAGTACTCCTGGAGACATGTGGTGTTGTTTGTGGTAGCAGCTTCTTTGAACATACTCCAATCTGTGGTGTCAAAACAGTCCTGGAGTGCCTCTGAAGACCCCTCTGGCCACACTCGTATCTGCTTGCGGACTGGTTTTGTGACTTTCACCAGTGGCCTGTATGCTGGCTTTAGCATAACACAGATATGGTCAGAAGCACCAATGTGGGGGAGGGGGATGGCTCTGTAGGAATTTTTCATGGTGGTGTAAACCTGGTCCAGGGTGTTGTTTCCTCTTGTTGCAAAGTTTATGTTTCTGTATGTTTTTGGAAGAACACTCTTTAAATCTGCATGGTTGAAATCACCAGCCGTGATGAGAAAAGCATCAGGGTGGGCTGTTTGTTGCTCACTGATGTGCAGATATAGTTCATTCAGTGCCTCACCTCTATCTTTGCTGTTGGAGCTTGGGGGGACATATACAGCAACAATCAGAACAGCTGTAAACTCCCTCGGTAAAAAGAACGGTCTGCATTTAATAGTCATGAACTCCACTAAATGTGAGCAGTGTTTGTAGACCACAGCAGCATCACGACACCATGCGTTGTTGATGTAAACACAGAGCCCCCCTCCCCATCTCTTACCTCCCTCGAGGGTTCGGTCCGCTCTGTAGCATGTTAGCTGCTCCAGCTGAATAGCATGGTCCAGAACGTTGTTGTTGAGCCACGTTTCCGTGAATACAAACACACAACAGTCTCTCACAGTCTTTTGTGTCGTTCGCAGCAGGCGTATATAATCCAATTTGTTGTCCAAGGAGCGCACGTTAGCCAGAACCATGGATGGGATCGCCGGCCTGTGTGGGCTAGCTGCTAGCCTCGCTCTGATCCCTCCGCGTTTACCCCGCTTCTGTTTCCTGTCACGCCGCTTGTGGCGTTTCCATGGCGGGCGCGGTTTTATTACCTTGTTTGAATGAACTCTGTCTCGTTGAAACTGTGCACACACACTCTAGCGGTTTGGACTTGTTTCTTATATGATGAAGGACTACTGTTGCACAACTGTCAGTTTGGTTGAGCGGTTACGACACTTGACCGCCACGCAGGAGAGCGGAGATCGCGTCCCGTCAACGGCATCTTTTTTTTTCCCCCTTTTTTTTAAAGCCTTTTGTTTCGGAGAAATCGGGGTGAGACTAGATATATACATCGACATAATAATACTTTATAATTGTTATTTTTACGTTTTAGTTCAATTTTTAGTGTAATATCGCTCCCAACGCGAAGCCGGCAGAAAACTGTGCACACACACACTCTCTTCGCGTAATGAGTAATAAAAAAGAGCCATCAAGCACCACTGATCGATATATTTTCAGATTAGCAACTTATTTATTTTAAGAATACCTTTCACTTCATCAAAATCTAATCAAAACTTCAGCGTTCTAAATGTAGGTGGTTGTGATTATTTCTTATACGATGAAAGACTATTTTTGCACAACTGCACGGTTGGCCCAGAGGTAATGAACCGGACTCGTCATCCGAAGGACACGGGTTCGCGTCACGGTCGCGGATTTCTTTTTTTTTTTTTTTTAAGCCTTTTGTTTTGCAGACCGCCGGCGAAGACACCATCTGCGTGCGGGAGTTGTTGGGAGCTAATGACTTTTGAGGTCCGGGGGTCCGGTCAAAAGTTGCCTCATGCGGATAAATTAACTGGAGACATTCTGTGAACTTTGTGTGTGGACTGAAGCACGCTCCAACAAGCGCCGCATGCAACGAGCGGAGCACACCGCCCGCTCGGGGAGGAAAAGCTATCATTAGCCTCGGAGCTAATGCTAAAAAAAGGAGCTGCAAATGGCGGCGCGCGCAGAGGGCTTTTGGTAAGTTATCTTAAGCTACTAGCACTAACAGTAAGTCAAATGAGTAATAAAAAAGAGCTAATTTTAAAATAACAACATATTAGAGATACTGGCTGTTGCAGAGGGCGTAGTTAATGTAAATAGGTCTTTGTAGGGCGTGGCTTTCAGACCTCATTATTCATAAACCGGTCGTTTAGAACGGAAGTGAAATTTGGCAGAATTAGAAAGGGGATATTTTTTAATCTAAGCATTATTTTGTGTATAAAATTGACTGAAAATGGTCTGGATAGCCCACAGATAAACCACAAAAAATTATATATCCTACATTTGGTCCCCTTTAACCTCTTTTAAAACTATTCATGATAACGTGTGCATTCTTGCACAAATACTGCATGTTGCAATGCATAAAGAAATTTCAAGGCGTCATGCGTGCGAAAGAAGATTAAAAATACACAAATTAAACCTAACTAATATTTATTTACATATTTTCACGCTCAGCCTCACAGATGCAAATGTTTTCACACGTAGCTCTCTGTGAATGAAAATTGTGCAGAAATGGCTTGATGTGCTCATGAAAATCTGATTACAAGCCCGGCGTACGAGCTTTGCACCAGCACCTGAATGCACCGTGTTGTTTTTGTTTAGAGTGAAGAAAATCTCCAAACTGATTCACCTGTGCACAAATATGTGATCATTTTTACAAACAAAAAAAAGCTTTGTGAGTGAGAAATTGTCACATTTGCATGTGAAATCCTGATTGTTGTACAGTAGTCCCTCGTTTATCGCGGGGGGTCGGTACCCCTGAAGCCCTGCAGTAAGTGAAACACCACAAAGTAGGGACACAGTAGTCCAAGTCCAGGCTCAAGTACATTAAACTTTATACAGGTGGTCCCCGACTTACGACGTCATCGACATACGAGGTTCCGGACTTACGAGCGGACTTACAAACAGTAAAGTTGTACAGAACATACAGAAAATACAGCACTGGTATGTGTTTTTAGATGAAAGTGTGTTAGCTAACAGTTTGTAAACAAAGTTCTATGCATGTTTATAAACCAGTATGTACGTTTGTGTTGAAAAACGGGTGTTCCGACATACGAATTTTCGTCTTACGAGATAGTCGTAGTAACGGAAGTCGCTTGTAAGTCGGGGACCCCCTGTATTAAGGCTTTAAAAACCCTTCCAACACTCTTGGAACGTTCTATCTAAACTCTTAAACCTACGTCATTTTAACAACACGTTAATAAATTTTACTTACTAGCTCTGCAGAACAGCAACAGCTCTGGTTCCGGTCCAACTCTGATCTATTCTGACCCGGTTCATTTCTGCAGACGTATCCTGCAGTGATGAAGCCCACAGTCAGTCCTCTAAACTCTTAAACCTACTAATTGTAACAACATACAGTACTTATATGTGCAGGAGCTGCACTGTTTTATTTACCAGGCTCTGCAGTACAGGATTGGCTCGGTTCCGGTCCGACCCGATACAGTAGATGAAAAAAGTCCCGGTGCAGCATGACTGAAGCCCACCGCTCCATGCAGCGTGATGTGCACGTGCTGCTGCCCAGGCCCAGTCCGGACCAGTCTGACCAGAACCTGACTGAACCCCGCAGCCGTCTGTTGTCTACAGCTCCCAGGATCTGGGTCACACAGAGTCCAGATCAGCTGCAGCTGCTCAGCGGTGAAGATACAACTTGAAGGACGAGTTCAGCTTCAGGATTATTTGTGACCTTCCTGCCAGTCGTGAGCAACAGAACTTACAGAACTTCTGACTTTGCTGCAAAACTGTCCCTCCATTTGCAGAAAGTTGTCAGAGGATGCATTTCCTCAGGAAACTAAGGAGCTTAAATGTTGACTGCACGTTCATGAAAATGTTCTACAGCTGTTTTATTGAATCTGTTCTCACGTTTTCGTTTCTTTCTTGGTTTGGGTTGTTGAACTTGAAAAACCGAAATCGTTTACAGTGTGTTATCAAAGAATGCGGGAAAATAATAATAATAATAATAATAATGTTACATTTTTGTCATCTGTGTATGTTTCCATACAAGACGAAATTTGACTCTGCATTTAACCCAATCACCACCAGGTGGGGCAGTGGGCAGCTATAGAAAGCGCGCCAGGGAGCAATTGGGATGAGATGTGCTGCTCAAACACACCACAAGTTATGCCGTGACTGGGGTTCGAACCTGGGTCCTTCGGGTCCCAAGTCGGTTCCCCTGCCACTACACCATAATAGGGATTCAAATGAATGACATCATGGATCTTTTTAAGTCCAGATCTATATCTAAAGCTAAAAAAATCTTGGCAGATCCCACTCGTCCTCAACATGCTCAGTTCAATCTGCTGCCTTCAGGCAGAAGATATGGCCTACCAAGGTGTAGAACAAACAGATTAAAAACTCCTTCATCCCCTCAGCCATTGGATTTTTAAACAAAAATTAGGTTTAAAGAATATCTAATTTTCTATGTATTCTTATCTTGAATCTTACTTAAATGGTAAATGGTAAATGGAGCTTATTTATATAGCGCCTTCCAGCCCCCTCTGAGGAGCCCCAAAGCGCTTTACAATACGAGCCATCTACCCATTCATACACACATTCATACACCGTTAGTGGTAGCCTGCCTTGTAGGGCGCTATCCAGACCTACCGGGAGCAACTCGGGGTTAAGTGTCTTGCCCAGGGACACAACGACACATGGTGGGCGGATGCGGGATTCGAACCTCCGACCTTCCGATTGGGGGTCGACTGCCATTACCACTGTGCCACGGCCGCCCCTGACGATTTCCCACAGCCCCAGTCTGTTAAAGCGCTACAAGAGTTTTTGGGAATGGTTAACTTCTATAACCGTTTCCTCCCCAGGGCAGCACAACTGCTGCGTCCGCTCTATGGAGCGCTGAAAAAGAAAAAGCCCAACGACAGTGTTGACTGGACACCAGAACGCCTACAGGCATTTGGTGATGCTAAAGCTGCACTGGCCACTGCTGCCCTTTTGGCCCATCCATCCCCAGCGGCGCAAATAGCTTTAACAACCGACGCATCTGATGTTGCGGTGGGGGCTGTGTTAGAACAGCAGGTTTCCGGGGTTTGGCAGCCGCTTGCATTTTTCAGCCGTACGCTGCGGGACAATGAGCTGAAATACAGTGTTTTTGACAGAGAGTTGCTGGCGCTTTACCTGGCCACACGCCATTTCAGGTTTTTCCTGGAGGGCCGCCGGTTCACTGCATATGTTGACCACAAACCCTTGGTGTTTGCGATGTCAAAAATTTCTGACCCCTGGTCTGCTCGCCAGCAACGCCACCTCGCAGCGGTGTCTGAATTTACTACAGACATTCAGCATGTGGCTGGAAAATCCAACGTGGTGGCTGACTGTCTCTCTCGGGTGCTGATCTCTCCCGTATACGTTGGCATCGATTTTTCTGCTATGGCTGCGGACCAACGTAGCGACGCAGAAATACTCGAGCTCCAGTCCGGGCCCACAGGCCTCGAGTTGGAGGAACGGCAGGTGAATGACGGAGGTCCTCTCCTGCTCTGTGACGTTTCTACTGGCAGGCCCCGCCCTCTGGTTCCAGTTTCATGGCGACGCCGCGTTTTTGACTCCTTACATTCCCTTTCTCACCCAGGTGTTAGAGCCTCTGTGAAACTGGTCAGCTCAAAGTTTGTTTGGCCCGGTCTGCGTAAAGCAGTTAAGGAGTGGGCAGCAGCGTGTGTCCCATGCCAGCGTGCTAAGGTTAACAGGCACACCAAAGCACCTTTGGAACCTTTCTCCATCCCAGGTCGGCGGTTTGATCATGTGCACGTAGACCTGGTGGGCCCTCTGCCTCCATCACAAGGTTTTACTCATCTGCTGACTATGATAGACCGGACCACCAGGTGGCCTGAGGTGGTTCCTTTGACATCCACGACATCTGCAGTGGTGGCCCGGGCATTTTTGTCTACCTGGGTGGCGCGTTTTGGCCCCCCTTCAGACATTACATCAGACCGGGGCCCGCAGTTTGTTTCTGAACTTTGGTCTACCATGGCCAAGAGTCTGGGGACTAACGTTCACAGGACCACCGCTTACAACCCCCAAGCTAATGGTTTGTGTGAACGGTTTCACAGGTCATTGAAAGCTGCACTTCGCGCTGCATTGACCGGTGACAACTGGATTGACCGTCTTCCCTGGGTTTTGTTGGGGTTGCGTACCGCAACCAAAGAGGACCTGAGCTCTTCAGAGTCAGAGTCAGAGAGTCTTTATTGTCATTTGCACCGCATGTGGTACATGTGATGAAAACGAGATTATGTACACGAGGTCCCAGTTACATCCAACAACAAATGAAAGAGAAAAACAGTAATAACATCTAGAATTAACTAAGAAAAACATCAACTAGTAATACACTAAGCCTAATATAGTGGGAATAAACAGCAGCACGAACATGAGTTTGTATGAGCAGATGGTCACAGATGAACACAGATGAACACAGCAACAAGAAAACAGATCAGCATCAGTATGATGTGATATTTTGCAGTGTTTATTTTTTATTTTATTTTTATTTATTCATGAGTCTAACAGCCTCAGGGTAGAAGCTGTTCCTCAGTCTAGTGGTTCTACACTTGATGCTCCTCAACCTCCGTCCTGAGGGGAGTGGGGCAAAGAGTGAGTGTGCTGGATGAGTGAGGTCTTTCATGATGCAGGTGGCTCTTTTCCTGCATCTGGAGGTGTAAATGTCTGTGATGGTGGGGAGACTGACTCCAACAGACTTCTGTGCAGCCTTCACCACTCTCTGTAGAGCTTTCCTCTCTTCAACTGTGCAGCCTCCATGCCACACGTTGATGCTGGAGCACAGGACGCTCTCCACTGCACACCTGTAGAAGGAGGTGAGGACTGGGCTGCTCAGACCAGCACGTCTCAGCCGTCTGAGGAAGTAGAGTCTCTGATGACCTTTCTTGATCAGGCTGGTGGTGTTGTTGCTCCAGCTGAGGTTATCATTCATGTGTACACCCAAGTATTTGTAGCTGGAGACCACTTCCACTGCAGACCCACCTATTTTCAGTGGGGCGTGGGTGTGTTTGTTCCTTCTGAAGTCCACAATCATCTCCTTTGTCTTCTTCACATTCATGTGAAGATTATTCTCTTTGCACCAGCTCTCCAGGTGTTCCACCTCCTGTCTGTAGCTGGACTCATCATTGTTTGTGATGCATCCCACCACCGCTGTATCATCTGCAAACTTAACAATATGACAGCCTGGAAGTGTGGCTGTACAATCATATGTGAGCAGAGTGAACAGAAGGGGGCTCAGCACACATCCCTGAGGAGAGCCAGTGCTGAGGGTTATGGTGGAGGAGGAGAAGTTGTGGATCTTCACGGACTGTGGTCTGTCTGTTAAGAAGTCTAGTACCCAGTTACAAATAGAGGGGCTTAGTCCAAGTGTAGATAGTTTGTCTATCAGAGTTTGGGGGATCATGGTGTTGAAGGCAGATGTGAAGTCCACAAAGAGCAGACGCACGTATGAGTCCTTCTGATCCAGGTGGGTGAGAGCAGTGTGGACCACGGAAGAAATGGCGTCCTCTGTTGATCGGTTCTCACGGTATGCGTATTGATGAGGGTCCTCATTGATGTTGACGGTTGCCTTGATGTGGGACATGACCAGTTTCTCAAAACATTTAGCGACTATCGGGGTGAGGGCCACTGGTCTATAGTCATTCAGACCAGTCACTGTGGAGCTCTTTGGGACTGGGATGATGGTCGCGGTCTTCAGGCAGGTGGGAACTGACTCCAGTGCAAGTGAGGTGGTGAAGATGTCAGCCAGCACCTCACAGAGCTGGTCCGCACATTCCTTCAGAACTTTCCCTGGGATGTTGTCTGGTCCGGTTGCTTTATGAGGATTAATCTTTCTGAGACTGCCTCTCACTTCTGCTGCGGACACCCTGAGATGCTCTTCATCTGGTGATGAGGTGAGTCTGGTGCTAGCAGGTCTGTTTGGATCATCAAAACGTGCATAAAACTTATTGAGGGCATCAGGCAGAGATGGGTCCCTGGGGCATTGTTTGTTTTTGCCTTTGTAATCTGTTATGCGGCTGAACTGGTTTTCGGCCAGTCTGTGCGCGTCCCCGGTGAGTTTTTACCTGAGGTACCCTCACCACAGTTCGCCCCACCGTTGCTACATTTTTCATCTCAGGAGGCCCCTTTTCGTGTCCCCGGCCCGGTACACCATTGTTTACCGCAGTCATTTGTCCCTAAGAGTCTGGAGTCCTCTAAATTTGTTTTTGTCAAACACAATGCACACAGGACACCACTACAGCCTTTGTATGATGGACCGTTTCGGGTTCTTCAACCAGGTCCGAAACACTTCCTTTTGGATTTAGGGGGTCGTACTGAGACTGTCTGTATCGATAGGCTTAAACCAGCTCATGTTGTGTCAGATGATCAGGTTGTTACGGCCCAGGCTCCTCGCAGGGGCAGACCTCCATCCACATTGCTAACGGACTGCGGTCCTTCTTCCAGAGACTCTCAACGTCCATTGGAGCCCGAATCTTCTGCAGACCCTCCTCGTAGCCCTCCGCTTCATCAGACTGGTTCTGCAGGGCCCAGGTTCAGCCGTTCTGGTCGTTTGATCAAACCTAAAATGCGGGACTAGTGATGGACCTTACTGGGTGTTCTGGGGGGGCGTGTGTGGTGGACCACTAGGGGGCTCTACTCACACCCAGTGGACCGAAGGTGTTACAGGATGTTTTATTGTGAAAGGTCCAGAGGACCGGATGTTGTATGGTGAGAGGTTGGATATATAAGGCGGTGTTGGGTGCTTCCCGACAGTTTTAGTAGGAGTTGATTAAAGTGAAGATCTACATCCCGTCTTCTGTGTCGTCTCTTCACCGCCTCCTACACTCAGGAAAGACCGTGTAAAGTAAATTTCAATGTGTGGTTTTAGTTTGTCACACGGCATAAATATGTGTTATTAATCACCCATATAAATCTGACAGATTAAAAACATTGTTTACCTTATAAAATTAAGTCTCAAAAATAATGAAAAAACATAATTTTCCCTTGGTCTGAAACTGTGGGGGCGTGTCAGCGCGTGGGCGTGGTTTCAGCGCAGTACTGCGGCCTGCAGCTGAGCTGTGTGTGGAGAGGCAGACAGCAGAGCCAGTAAACCTGCTCTGTTTTTATCTGAGTTCTGTCTGTAACAGCAGCTACTTTTTCCAAGAGTTACGCTGTTTTTGTAAATAGTTTTCTTGTGTGTTTTTAATCTGGAATGAATAAAAAAAAAAAAAAGTTGTACCATGCGGGAATTGAACCCATAAGGTTTGGGACGGAAGGCAAACGCTTTTCCATTGACCTATCCAGGCATTACAGATACTCAGTATAAAACCACGTGGTATAAAAACACGTTATGATTTGTACGGGTGCCCTGACCATTGCGACATCCAGGGAAGATGCACGAACGAGGCATAATTGATTAGCTAGCTAACAATGAACAAAATATCTATGCTATTGCTATCTGATGCTATCTGCGATTCGCGAGTGAACGGCTCCACCGAGGCGAATTTATACGGCTGGAGCTGCAGGGGGTGGGGCTATACTTAAGAAGACCGCGTGACGAAACTCGGTCACATTTAAAACACGCCTAAAAAATCCTGAAACAGAAATATCTTTATACACAGTTTGCTCTATAACTCCAAAATTAATTGAGCTACAATTTTGAGACTTTTTACTCATTTACAAGATTACAATTATGACATTTATAATGTTTATTGAAGAAAATGTTGAAATTCACTTTACACGGTCTTTAATGTTTTTAAGGATGAACTGTTTGCTCTTATCAAGTTGTACCTTCTGAAATGTCTCATGTATTTTAATCTGTAATGGAGGTACTTTTTATTCTTTTTATTCTTTTTATTCTTTTATCCTGTTTTATATTTTAGTTTGTATAAATATGTTGGCTGCCTCACTACCATTACCTGCTGTAAATGAATTGCCCCTCGGGGACCTAATAATAAAGTTGAAGAAGTAGTGATTGAAAGAAGTGTGGACTTCCAGGAAGTGAGTGAACTGATGGCTTCTGGGTAACGTAGTTCTTTAGACTGGCAAAAATAGTGAAGGCTTAATGAAAGAAAACTACAAAATGGCGGCACTTTTTTAATCTTTGTTTTTGGAAAACATTACTTACATGTACAGTACTTTAAAAAAACAGGCGTTAGAGCGAGTCTGCGATAAACGAACCGCAAAGTAGCGAGGGACTAATAATAATAATAATAATAATGAATTTAATTTGTGACGCACTTTTCATTAACAAAAATCTTAAAAGTGCTACAAAGTGCAACTAAAATCAATGATCAAATAAACAAGTGATAAAATCAGGTAAAATCAATGATAAAATAACAAAAATCTATTAAAAACAATGATAATATCAACTAAGATCAGAGATAAAATCATGTGGAGGCAGAGTAGGCTCGCTTAAAAAGAAAAGTTTTTAAGCCTTGTTTAAAGTCAACCAGTGTGACTGTGGAGCTCTCAGACTATGTTAAACTGTTCATCTATAAATCACGTTCTTACACATGTTGTCTCCGTAAACCTGACTTGAATTGTAAAATCGTGTTTCTCTTCTTCTTGTTTCATCGTCTCGTGTTTGTTGTGTTTGCGTCTTGGTTCAGTGCGTCAGTAAGTCGGTCTGCGTGTTCCTCGTGGCCACCTACACGGACGGGCAGCCCACGGAAAACGCCGAGTGGTTCTGCAAGTGGCTGGAGGAGGCGTCCACAGACTTCAGATACGGGAAGACGTTCCTCGAAGGCCTCAGATACGCCGTGTTCGGCCTCGGAAACTCCGCCTACGTCGGCCACTACAACACGGTCAGAAACTCTTTGTACGTTAGAGCACCAGCGGTAACAAAGTGCCTCAGTTGGGTCAGTGTGTGTTCTCGTGCCTCTGCAGGTTGGTACGAACGTGGACAAGTGGCTGTGGATGCTGAGCGCCACGCGCATCATGACCAGGACGGAGGGCGACTGCAACGTGGTGAAAAGTCGTAACGGGAGCGTTCAGGCCGACTTCCAGGCCTGGAAGGTGAAGTTCCTGAGCCGTCTTCAGTCTCTGGCCAAAGGAGAGAAGAAGAGCTGCAGCGGGACATGTAAGAAGGGAGGATCCTGTAAGAACGAGAAGAAACAGCGACCGGACGACGAGGAGAAAGCTTCACACGACAACAGCTCTGAGGTAACGGCAGAAAACCAGTCCCAGGCTTTCAAAATCTATCTTGATGTGATAAAGGCTGTGTCTTGACCGTAGAGTTTAAACAACATATTTTAACTTTTGCAATAGTGATGACATTTATGTAACAACAATTAAAGCATTTCTTGAAGGAATGCATGTTGCGCGTCTATGAGTTTCAGATTAAAGGTTGCTGCGCACTTCATGAGACGCAAGACATCTGTTCTTATTGTGAGGCGCACGGGTACTTTATACTCAAAGAGAAACTGATAAGGTTCAAGGTTCAATGAGACTTTATCGTCATTCTCATCACATGTGCTACATGAGGTGGAACGAAAGGTCCCAGTTACACCTAAAAATAGCAAAAATATAAAGTATAAAAAAAACAGTATACAAGGAACTAAGATATATGTTAAACAATAATAATACAGGTAGTCCCCGACTTACGAGCGAGTTCCGTTCCTGCGAGTTGCTCGTAACACGAAAATTCGTAAGTTGGAACACGAAGCACGTGTTCTCGTAAGTCCGGATTTTCGCTCGTAAGTTGGAACATTTATGCTAGCGCTACTACGAACACTCGTTTTTCATCAAAAATGTTCATATTAGTTCATAAACATGGTCGGAAACGTGTTTCCAAACGGTTAGCTAACACACTTTCATCTAAAAACACAAAAAAGTGCTGTATTTTTTACAAATTTACTTCTCTTTCGCCAGCTCGTAAGTCCGGGCGCTCGTAGGTCAGAGCGCTCGTAAGTCGGGGACTACCTGTATATAAATATGGTGTATGAAACAGCAGACTGAACATGAGTCTGGTGAGCAGATGGGTATGAATACAGCAGCTCAAAGGCAAGAGATCAGCAGCATGGATAATCAGCTGCAAAGAAAAAGTGTAAAATCTCCAGTTAAAATGTCAGTTCAGCAATTTTTCTTGTTAGATATTCATGAGTCTAACAGCCTCAGGGTAGCAGCTGTTCCTCAGTCTAGTGGTTCTACATTTAATGCTCCTCAACCTCCTTCATGAGGGGAGTGGGGCAAAAAGTGTGTGTGCTGGGTGAGTGTGGTCCTTCATGATGCAGGTGGCCCTCTTCCTGCGTCTGGAGTAGTGCTTTAACAGACCAAGTAATCGACAGATCGAGTCCTATAACTTCTATCGAGGTCTTTTTGTCCCTCTCGAGTACTCGTAGTGACGTCATCACGTCGCACTGACGTCATTACGTCCCATGTCAGTCACATGGTCCGCACCGAGCGCGGGCTAGTTAGACGCGACAAAATGGATTCCTCTGTGCGGACGGATGTTATGGAGCAGGCCCAGTCTAGTCAAAAAGGTAAAACAGTTTATAATTTTATAAAAGGCTCTATTCATTGAATCAACTTCCTGTTGATTTTCGTTTCTCTGACCACCGTAGATTGTGACAGGAGGGGGCAGTGTTGCATTGCAGGTCACATATAACACGGGGTTCAATGACCGAACCACAAATCACAAACAAAAAGCAACAAATATTCATCTCTAAACCTATTAAAAACCTATAAACACAATAATCTCTAAAAGTAAACCTAATTGCACAGCACTGCAGGCGGAGATGCGGCGTGGTGAACGCCCCACTTGTTTTTAAGTTTAGTTTTTGACGTTACTTTCACTATGGCATTTTAATAATAATAATAATAATAATAATAACTAATAGTTTTGTTTTTCTTGTGACTTATCTGCAGTATGATAAATGATAGGAGCATAAGAAATGCTCCCAATGTTTTGTTGGTCTTTTTTTTTGGGTAAATAATGGCTTTTTCATGCGTTTTTATTTATTTATTTATTTTGCTATATGTAGTTTCTGGAGAACGCTGGAACTTAGAAAATTTTTTGAACAGAGACACGTTTCTGGTCCCTCCCCCTTGCTCTCGGATGAACTGCAACTCAGCCTCCATAGCTCCGCCTCCACTGCATGTCCTGTCTCGTGAACGCGCATGTGATACTGTAACCTTCGTTATCTTTATTGTTTAGTTTTAATAATAAATGATTCAAGCAAAGACACTTGTCAAGCAGGAATGTTGCTAAAGGCCGCAGTATAGCTCTGCGTTGGGCCGAACGCCAATCTACGCGCGTACTGAATTGATTGACAGGTCGGGTTGAAAAAAAAAGGCACAAGCTGCAGCTGGCTCTGGCTGCAGCCGCTGCGAAGTTCTGTTTACATGTTAATAAAACGTTCTAAAAAATAAAATAAAAACATGGAGCGCTGGTCCAGCACACCAGAACACCAGGAAATCTGCAGAGCCTCGCGCAGCCACGTTGAACCCGAGTTTAATTCGCTCGTGACAAATTCATTCATTTCCTCATCATTTCAGTCATGGAGTCAGTGGAGGAGGAAGCGATCACTTGACTTTTGGCAAAAAAACAAAAGAAAAGTCCAGATCAGGGATGAAGAAGGGGAATTTAATACATTTGTGTCACATACAAAACAGTCCTGCATCGCTTTGCAATCCTTTGAACGAGAACGTGCGCGGATGCGCGCTGCGGGCTGGGACAGGGGGAGATGGGCGTGACAAGCTCGTTCATGAACAAAACTCTGTTTTTATTGGCTGGTTAACGGCGGGTCACTGTGGGTTTTTAGAAATGCTTTTAGTACCACCTGGAGAAGCCTGTGGACTATAGTTTTTTTCAGAGATTACTTGTCTAACATCAGTCTGTCAGGAGCTAGTGACAGAGTGAAGAAACATGCTAAAAAATATATTTTAAAAAGTTACATATAGCACCTTTAAGCTCATATGACGTCACTGACCTACTCGAGTTTATTTATGATAATGTCGAGTTTAAAAATTATGTACTCATTCAACCCCTAATCTGGAGGTGTAGATGTCTGTGATGGTGGGGAGACTGACTCCAACATCTTCTGTGCAGCCTTCACCACTCTCTGCAGGGCTTTTCTTTCTGCTCCTGTGCAGCCTCCATGCCAGCAAAAAAATGTTTTTCATGATTAATATAAAAATATCAATATGTCAAACCACCGAAACGCCTTTGATCACACTCTGAATTTACACCGTTCACATTGTCGCGTTTTATACGTTGGTTGTCATATGTGTTGTCATAGTAACGAGCGGCACAGAGCCGGTCCTGCTGTCGGCAACGCTCGCCGCACGTTGAAGAGGCGACATTCAGTCAGAGCGGGTCTGAGGGTGTCATCGTGACCGTCTGAGCACTTTCCTAGTTGTTTCTTATGTGAACAGAAGCTCAAACTAAACATTCATGCTGCTTTACGTGATCGTTCCAAGAGAAAATCACAGTGAATAACAAAAAGTTTTTCACATAGTCTTCCTCGTTAATGTTGGTTCTATCCTCCTCTCTTGCTGTATCTTCCACTTCCATCATGGAGACCAGAGTTTGTGTTTTTCGTTTTGTTTTCAGGTGGATTTATTTGACTCGAGCAGCGACGAAGACGAGTCGGGCTCTCTGGATGAGAAGAAATCTGGTTCGGTGGTGGACGTGGAGGATCTGGGCACCATCATGAGCAGCGTCAAGAAGGCAAAGGTCAGGCTCTGTCTACAGTTATAATGCCTACCGTATTTTCTGCCGTACACGTCGCACCGCCATATAAGTGGCATCAGTCCAAATCTGTCTAATAAAGTGGAATAAACAAATCAAAACATTATCATAGACGAGGTCAGTGAACAAGGCCAGGCTGATTCTGGCAGATCCTGATCACCACTCCATGGTGAGTTCAGGTTGCTTCCATCTGGACGCAGATATCTGCTGCCCAGACGTAGAACAAACAGACTGAAAAACTCGTTTATCCCTGTAGTGATCAAACTTCTCAATGAACGGTGAGGATTTCTGTTATTGACTCAATGTCTTGTCTATGGATGTTTCGTGTGTCTACTGACTGTGAAACAAACTGCTCCTCTGGGATAACAAAGATTCTTAAATTTGAACTTGAACTAGCTTTTTTTTTCTATCTAATCAGGATACACAAAGCTCTGTACAACACAGTCTGTGTCCTCATTTACCTACACACACATTCATACAGCTCTCTACTAGATCTCTACAAAGATAATCTGAATCTATAGAGCTTTAGATCACATTCAGACACCGTTGGGACACACATCGGAGGCAATGAGGGGTTCAATGTCTTGCCCAGGGACACTTGAACATGTGCCTGCTGGTGGAATCAAACCCCCAACTCTCCCATTGGAGGACGACTGCTCCAACCACTCAGCCATAGCTGGCCCAGAAATATCAGCGTTCCATGTTTGTGGAATGTTTCCACGTTGAGATCTGGAAGCCTTCATCCAGTCTGAGCTTTCTGTCGCTGAAGGAAAAACATCCGACTGGTTGATAGACATCAGACCCCGGCGGACCAGCAGCAGAGGCATGCGTGATATCTGGGACGCCCACTTCTCAGATCTGTGAAGAATGAGCGACTCGAGAAAAGCAGGAAAATCTGAGAGCGATGTGTTGTTACCAGTCGCCTTTTATAGGTCGTGGAGCGAACAAAATCCTTCATTTTCATTCAGATAGGCCACACTTTGATTCAGAACGAAAACCAGAGAGTGGCATTAATAATCATGTGACAGGATTTCAGAGTGGAAAACCTGCTGGTAACGTCTGTTTGTTACGCAGCAGAGGCACAACCTTGAAATGTTGAGACTCAAAAATGTTTTCATCTTTGGCACCTGCTCGTTTTGGATTATTGCTTTTTTGTATTTAATAATCTGAAAAATTTGTGTCTTGACAGTATTTAAAGGGCCCTAGATTGAAATACTTCATATATTTTTGTCATCATATTCATAATTATTAGGGATGCACAATATTATCGGCATGGTATTGTATCGGCCAATATTAGCGATAAAGGACATCGGCCATTCCATCAAAATAGCTCACTG
>JBBPBX010001024.1:38960-64790 GCA_038048925.1 Garcialebias charrua | reverse complement strand
ATATATATATATATATATATACTATAATACAGGTAGTCCCCGACTTACGAGCGAGTTCCGTCCCTAGGGGGCGCTCGTATGTCAAAAATTCGTAAGTAGGATCACATAGTAAAAAAAAAAATATATATATATTTTTTTTTACTTTTTTTTTTTTTTAATAAATGAATACATGTACAGTACTGGACAGTCACCAAGCACTTAGCCTATCCTAACACAGTTTTTAAAGATGAAGGAGTCAGTTGAATTGTCTCCCTCCTCCCTGCAGGCTCCATAGGGAGCTTGCTCCCTTTATGTGAAAGGGAGACAATTCAACTTATTCCTTCATCTTTAAAAACTGTGTTAGGATAGGCTAAGTGCTTGGTGACTGTCCAGTACTGTACATGTATTCATTTATAAAAAAAAAA
Organism: Garcialebias charrua; assembly: GCA_038048925.1. NCBI lineage: Eukaryota > Metazoa > Chordata > Actinopteri > Cyprinodontiformes > Rivulidae > Garcialebias > Garcialebias charrua. Next base: position 64,386 of record JBBPBX010001024.1, on the reverse strand, counting down.
AAAAAAAAATTTTTTTTTTTTTTTAATGAGATGCATGCTCTTAAGTCCGGGACCTCGTAAGTCAGAGCGCTCGTAAGTCGGGGACTACCTGTATATATATATATATATATATATATCATATTAGGGATGCGCGGTATAACCGGTACACGGTATAAACGATATAAATTTAGCCTACGATAGAGATCTGCCTTCTACCGGCTAACCGCAGAAAATCACAGTTGTCCGATTTAATCTTTACTTTTTTTAGTTTAAAACTGTGCATAAGTGGTGTTGAAGTGTACAATCAAAGTTGTCAGAGTTAATCGATACTTTTTTGTGTTGAAAACTGTGCGTAAGTGATGTTAAAAGTATATTTCTTCGAGTGCTAAGCTACAAGCTAACTTCGTCCGGCTTGTGTTGCCATATTCGGACGCATGCGCAGAACGCTGCGTTCCGTCGAGTTTTTTTTGTTGTCAAAAGTTAAAGTAAGCGTTGGTCAGCTTTAAATTAGAGTTGTCAGAGTTAATCGATACTTTTTTTTAGTTTAAAACTGTGCATAAGTGGTGTTAAAGTCTTTTCTTCGAGTGCTAAGTATTGAAGCTATATGCTAACTTCGTCCGACTTGCCGTAGTTTTGCCTTATTCGGACGCATGCGCAAAACGCTGCGTTCCGTCGAAAGTTTTTTTTTGTGTGTGTCGAAAGTTAAAGTAAGCGTTGGTCAGCTTTAGAGAAACCTGCCCTCTGATCTGTGAATAGAACGCTGTGTAACTGGTTCTTCTTCTGGTCGCCTTGTCAGCTCTCCTTAAAGCTGAAGGGGACGCCCTCTAGAGGGTTGGAGGGTGAAGTGTTTTCAGTGTAAAATGCTGCTCTGCTGTTCGTTTCTTAAGTGACAATATTGGAAACTGTTAAGAGTTAACAACATATTCTTTAGTTTAAAACTTATGGCTAAAACTACACAAGATATTTTTATATTTTGCACTGTTTTGCACTGCAAGAAAGAAGCCTAATGCTTGAGTTGTTAATTATTTAAAAACTCTGGACCTAGTACAGTAGTGACATTTTCTTAATAGAGATTATTTTGTGGTGTAGCAGTTTTCAAAATAAATTATGGCAAAAGGACACCCTATGCTTTTTTTTTTCATTTCTATTGCAATTTTTATACCAAAAACATATCGCGATATATATCGTTATCGCCACCCTTCACAATACATATCGTGATATGAATTTTAGGCCATATCGCACATTCCTAATAATATATACATATATACACATATACACATATATATATATACATATACATATATATATATATATATATACACATATATATATATACCGTATATATAATTGTATTTCTATGATGTTAAATCATTTCCAGCTCTCCTTTTCTTTTTGGCATTTATATTTGACAAAGTCTTGCAGAACAATGTAGTATTTTAATTCCACAGCAGAGAAAGCTATGTAGTCTCTCTAAATAGAGTTAGGAAAAAAATATCGGTATCGGTATCAGTTATCCGCCAAATAAGTTTTAACATATCGGATATCAGCCAAAAATCCAATATCATGCATCCCTATTATTATTAATATTATTATTTAATTACTGTACTGTTGAAAGACAGATGTATAGTCTCCGTCTGTAAACTTGGTTTTGTCCATCCCATAACTTCTGATTTGCTCAAGATTATTTAATGAAACTTCATACACGGATGCGTCATCACTAGACGCAGCGTCACAAACACTTTTTCCATCACCAAGCTCTATTGTCAAGGTCATAAAACAAGGTCAAAGTTAAAACCAGGGTTTTCCTTATCAGGACCAACTTCTGATCTGCTTGAGTGGTTAGGGCGTTTGACTTGGGACCCGAAGGACGCGGGTTCGCGTCCCGGCCACTACACACCTTGGGGTGTCTATGAGTGCACACCTAATTCTCCAGCTCCCCGAGCGCCCTCTGGCTGCTCACTGCACCACCTGTGGTGGTTGGGTTAAATGCAGAGACGAATTTCTTCTGTGTATGGGAAACATACATAGATGACAGACAAACACATTATTATTATTATTATTATTATTATTATTTAACCAAACATGGTATGAAGCTCAAGTTCAAAACTGGTTTATTGTCATTTCACCACATGTGGTACATGAGGTGGAGCGAAACTATGTATACAGGGTCCCAGTTACACCCAACAATAGCAAAAATATTACCGGTAAGTATAAAAAGAAACAGTAGATAAGGATCTAAGATATCTGCTAAACAAACTCCAAATGGTGCGCTAAATAATGCCAAGCAATACGGAACGTCACCAGCAGCCTGAACATGAGTCTGTGTGAGCAGATGGGTACGAATGAGTACAGCAGCATGAGATCAGCAGCAGCATGAGATCAGCAGCACACATCACCAATTAAAGTGGTATTACAGTGGTTATTTTTGTTAGGGATTCATGAGTCTAACAGCCTCAGGGTAGAAGCTGTTCCTCAGTCTAGTGGTTCTACACTTGATGCTCCTCAACCTCCTTCCTGAGGGGAGTGGGGCAAAAAGTGTGTGCTGGGTGAGTGGGGTCCTTCATGATGCAGGTGGCTCTCTTCCTGCATCTGGAGGTGTAGATGTCTGTGATGGTGGGGAGACTGACTCCAACATCTTCTGTGCAGCCTTCACCACTCTCTGCAAAGCTTTTCTTTCTGCAGCTGTGCAGCCTCCATGCCACACGTTGATGCTGGAGCACAGGATGCTCTCCACTGCACACCTGTAGAAGGAGGTGAGGACTGGGCGTCCCAGTCCAGCTCACCTCAGTTCAGCCGTCTGAGGAAGTAGAGGGCCTGGCAGGGGCATACCATGAATTTGTTCCACCACTAGGTGGCGAGTCACACACACACCTTTCATCACCCCAGCTTCAAGGTCAAGGTGAAATGTTCTACAAGGTCTTTGCTTCTTGTTGAATAAATAATCTGTTGACAGATGATCATTTAGCCATTTTTGTCCGTTTGTTTTGAAATGATTTCTATTAATGGAGTTCATCTGCAGACGAGCTGCACACTGATTTATGTTAGGATTAAATCCAAATGTGTCAATTTATCAATTCTATGAAGCAAAAAACAGATAAACAGTAAGCTGGTCTGTTGGTGTTTAGCTAAAAGTGTGAAACTAACTTAGTTGTGCAAATCTGAGCTTTTATTTAGTTATTTGAGTGTAAAGTGAACTAACTGTAGGCAAACTAGTTGGTTGTCCAATCTCCATTAGATTTATTTACGACTGCGTACACCCTATACAGTAAACCAAAGACCTCTGTGTATGGCAGCTGTGAAGGGACAAACTTCCAGCTTTTGCCTCGAGGAGATTCAAGCAAGCAGCATCTTTTGGTATGAAAATCTTCTTAAAGGGGACCACATATAGGTCTTTAAAATTTTTATGTTATGTCTGTGTGCTATCTTGACAATATTAATTCATTTTAATACACAAAATAATTCTTAGATAATTAATTATACCCTTTTTAATTCTGCCATTTTTAACTTTCGTTTTGAACGACCGGTTTCTGATACAAGTTCTGAAGTCCACGCCCTTCAAAGATCTGTTTACGCCCTCTGTAACAGCCAGTATCTGTAATGTGTTGTTGTTTTAAAATTAGCTCTTTTTTTATTACTCATTTGACTTACTGTTAGTGCTAGCTTAAGATAACTTACCGAAACCCGTCTGAGCGCGCCGCAATTTGCTGCTCCTTTTAGCATTAGACCACCCGAATCCGATGCTAATGTTAGCTTGTTCCTCTTCCGGTGTTCGCCAGCTCCGCTCGTTGCACGCGGAGATTTTGGGAGTTATCGCTGTTCCAGTCAAGACAACACAAAGTTCACCAAGTGTCTCCCGTAAATTAATCCGTAAGGAGAAGGTCCTCGCTGCTGTGAGGCTGCTGCCAGGCTGCTGCGAGGCTGTACAGTTGAAGCTCCGCTCCATCGCGCCAGAAGAGGGTCCCGTTGACGCCGGTCCCTACGCCGGGGGTCTGCTCGTTTAATTTTTGCCGGCTGCGCGTTGGGAGCGATCGCAAATACACTAAAAATTGAACTAAAACATAAAAATAACAATTATACTTTATTTATAAAGCCATTAAAAAAAACACAGCTGCAACAAAGTGCTGTACACATGAAATTAAGAACATATAAACAAAAGATGAGATGAAATCATGAAAAACAACAGTCATGTGTTTAATACAGAAGTGGGTTGAGCCTAACCAGGGGTTGCTAGGTGAGGGGCTGGACTCAGGTTGGGGTGGGTTGTCCTCTCGCTTGTGACGTCACATGCGAGAGTATTTTACGAAACGTAATAATAAAGGAAAAGCAGAAACAAGCTGATGAAACCCACAAACCAGATATTTTAAGTAAGTTGTAAAAAGATTCAATCGTGGTGAAGGAACAAGAACTAAAGTGTCTGCTCGTTCAGTTTTGTTTGAGAGCCGTCTGGAATCTGTATTTTACTCCCCAGTTGTTGCACGTTGGTGCCGTTTACGATCGATGCTCTCGTTCCTCCTCTGCGTGAGCGCAGACGTGCTTCAAATTCAAATCATCTTCCTCGTTCTGCATCACGTAAACACGCTGAAGTGTTGGATCTGGTGTCGCTGTGATCAAATGAATCTGTTTACTCTGCTGCCGACGATACGGATGTCACATTAAGTCCAGAACCAGAGCAGCGCTTCTCATCGTGCGGCAGCTGCACCTGGAACAGAAACGTGAGGTTCAAGGCCTCCTTAAAGGAATGCATATCACCCGCTGCCTTTCATGACAGGGTTTAAAGCTTTACGTCATCTTCTGTTGAGAGTTATAACTGTTTGGGTCCAGCCATGACAATAACATAATACACAATCTCATGCCACTAAATTGCTCGTGATGAAATTTAAGATTTAAAATCTACCGTATTTCCGCCTTACATGTCACACCACCCTATAAGTCGCATCAGTCCAAATAATAAAGTGGAAAAAACATATATTACCGTATTTTCCAGACTATAGGTTGCGGCTTTTTATCATTTTTTCATGGCCTGCGACCTATAGTCAGGTGCGACCTATATATGGCTTTTTATAAAATAAGCTGATTTGTAATCATTTATTAACAAAAATTAAACTGAGACACACTCTTACAATAATGTCAGCTAACAAATATATATTTTTAGGTGTTTATCCTGCTAAAATTATTCATTTATTAAAGAAAAGTTCAGCTCAGACACATATTTGCTATAATTTTTATCAAACAATTAATTGTTTTTAAGTGTTAATCTTCTTAAAAGCCTTGCTGTGCGCTCCTGTGGCAGACATTTGCAGCAGAGCTAAACACGGTCCACATTTTGACGTAGGTGCGACCTATATTCAGGTGCGACCTATATATGGATTTTCCCAATTCTTTGGCAATAATTGGACAATGCGACCTATACTAGGGTGCGACCTATAGTCCGAAAAATACGGTAATCACTTTGCCATATAGTACTGTATATGGCAAAGTGATTACCGTATTTGTATACCGTATACCATAATGCTTCACCCACCACCGTCGCGTTTGTTAAGCATCATCGCTGACAACCTGGAAACGTGGGCCAGTGTTGTGCCAAAAATCGATTGGCTGCCAAATGACAGCCATAGGAGCGTGCACGGGAGGATTTTAACAAGAATTTAACAAGATTACCATTTAAAAACAATTATTTGTTTACTCGAAATTATAACAAAGGTGCGTCTCAGTCTAACTTTTCCTTAATAAATACACTTTGACAGTCAAATTGGCTGTATTTCAAAAGTTGATATGCGGAAGTAGGAGAATGCCTGGGAGGACTTGCTGTGCCATTCTTCGAAATTTAACGAGATAAACACCTAAAACATCTATTTGTTTGCTCTACATTATAGTAAAGTTGTGTCTCAGTTGAACTTTTACTTAATAAATGCACTTCAGATGTCAAATCAGCTGCGTTTCACTGGGGCGGCGCAGTGAAATGAAGCTGATTTGACGGTTGCTCCAGGCGAGCTGGATGAAGGTGGAAGACTATAGCAAGCCGATTGTGTCATTAGTCAAAGTCAAAGTCAAAGTCAACTTTATTGTCAGATCTGCAATATGTACTGTACAGGACATACACAGGACCGAAATTGCGTTTCTCTCAGTCCCTCGGTGCAACAGTAAACATCTAAACATTGAAACACTGAAACATATAATAATAGACATAAGCATAAAATAGTAAAACTAACACTGTCCTGAGTTTTTGCATAGTGGTATAAGAGTATGAAAATTTACACCAACTCTAAAACTAAAACTAAAACATTAAACATTTAATGAACATAATACTGTCCTGAGTTTTTGCATACTAGTATAAAAAAAGAGTATAAAAAGTATAACTAAAATAAACTAAAGGTTTCTAGCATTGACATTTGCAAAGTGGCAAAGCAGCGTATGAGTTAATGTACACAGTATATGTATGAGGTAGTAGTTGATGTTGTTATAGAGGCAAAAAGTGGCATATGCAGTAAGGCACATTGGGCATCCCTAAATAAGACCGTTCAGAGCACACTGTATATGTATCAGCAGTGGTGTAGATATTAGAGTAGTGTACTGTAAATGTAAACAGTAGTAATTAAATGTAAGCAGTAGTAATAAAAGTAAACAGTATTAATAAATGTAAACAGAGAATGTAAACAGTATTATGACTATAGGCAGTGATGTAATACAAACATTAGTGCAAGTATGAGAAGTAGTGCAAACTGTATGAGCACATGACCGAGAGTTTAGTGAATAACCCGTTTGATGACACAGAGTCCAGTGTTAAAATCTTTGTGTTGTGTGGTAATGTGTGAGAAAGTTTTAGTGTATAATAGTGTATAATTTTAGTGTATAATATAATAGCCACTTTTACCTATTACATGATACAACGGCATGCCATACTACTCGAGTGTCATCAAACGGCTGAAAATGGTAGTGTTCAATATTTTTGGTCAGAATGAATGAAAACGGTCATAACTCAGCCAACATAAATAAATAAATATGGGAAAAAAAACTTAAATAAGTCACTTTGGCATATAAGTCGCAGGACATGAAAATTATGCAAAAAACTGCAACTTGAAGTGCAAAAAATATGGTAGTTCATTTTAAACTAGCACAGTGGTGGGATTACTGAGTTGTTCAGCCCTGTCATAGACAGAATAACAGGATCACTCTTTGATGGAAATACTTTTAGATGTTGCAGTTTTTATTTTATTTATTTAAAATCTAGTTTTATTTTAAATAAACTCATCTGTGGGCCAGACTGAGCTCACCTGCTGACCGGATGTGGCCCCCGGGCCACCAGTTGCGTTAAACCAAGATTTTGCATGAACTGTTAGCAGTCGGAGCACGTGTTGTGAATGACTGTCAGCTACTACCACACCAAAGTTTAGCCTGGGGTCATTGAGGGACAAATATTTTAGTTTGTTAGCTATGGCAGCCATCTTGAATTGGGTTGATTCTAACAGCTCATTGGTTATTTATATGTATCCAACGATTATTTTCTGTTCATGAGATATTTTGCTAACAGACAGAGTTAACCCCAAGATTTTGAGTGAAAGTGTAGCTCTCAAATTATGTGTTGGGGACGGCTGTCAGCTACTACCACACCAAAACTTAGCTCAGTATCTGTAAAACTGGCAGAGTTATGACCAGTTCTGTTTGCTAAGACCATTTAGCTGCAGTAGCCATTTTGAATCAGCTTTGACCTTCAGCTGTTGCAGAACTGAAGTTCTTGTGTCTGTGTGTTGATGGAGGCCGGCCCGTTAACAGCAGAACACGTGTTCAGACATTACTGTGAATAAATCCTTGCCGTGGTTTTATTTGTGTCGTTCCAAACGCCTGGAAGATTCATTCCCATTGATGCACTAATTGATTATTGCACAAATGTTCATTACGCCGGTGTTGAACCTGCGTAACGAGGAGCTTCTGTTTCTGCCGGAGCGATTCTTTTTCATGTTGTGGGACATTAGCCAGACAGGAGACGGCGTGAAATGGATTATTAACCCAGACTGCTGCAGTGTTCTTGGCTCAGGTTGTCGGTGTGACCCCCACAGAGACGAGGCAGCTCCGTGACTCAAAGGCCTGTTTTATAACTTCACAACATCAGTGCTGCTTGACATCAGATTTATTGGATTCATCGTGTTTTTCAATCCAGATCGACTTCATGGTCGTCAACGGCGTCAAGCAGAACAGGTTCTTTTTAAATCAGGTCAAATCAAAACCTGACCAGAAAACTTCACCGTTACTGAGGCCAGCATCTCAGCAATTAAAGTCATTATGAAAATAAACCAAGTATTACAAAGAAATACCTTTTTAATTTGTATATTTTGCTGCATCGATTCACAAATGCCATAAACACAACTCAAATGTGTAACTCAAAGAAACTGCATTTCAAGATACATCTCCTTGCAGTAATAGATGTTGTAATGTGAAACAATATTAAACACAAAAATGACACAGTGTGTCTCCTGTTTAACACAAATATATCCCAACATCTCTGACTTGACAAATCTTTATGCTTTTCAAAATGAAACAAATGTTTAACTTTTTTGATCCCTGAATGACCGACGTGTTACTGTTCCAGGTCGGTTCATCAAGAACCAGTTCTTCTCAGCCCAGTTCTTCCTCAAATGGGTCGAACGTCTCCTTCGTGTCATTTACTAAAATGAATCAACTCACTTTGATGATCCTCTTTGTGGTCAACTATTTTAAAACTAACTACAAAGCTGCTGTGCGTCATCAGTATCCCCCAGTAATAACTCTGTTGTTCAATCCAGTTGTGGGTGATCACACTCTGATATGACCAGTTTGTCAGAACTACCCGCTCCGTGGGAGAGAAGCAGAGCATAGCCTTTCACTCATGTTTCTGATAACTATAAATAATAAACATAATTAACACCAAAACACGAATATTTGCAGGCCCAAGATGTGCGTCTCTGCTTAACTTTATTTTATTGTCCCCTCAAACTCGGAGTTCTCTCTGCGAGAGCCCCAAGTACTGTTGAAGAAATGATCTTGTTCTGTGACGTTATTTACTCAAAAGAAGCACTCTCATGGCAGGTGAAGGTTTTAACTGGTATTTTATACTTGCAAGGTCAGATTCCAGGTTAGAGTTTCCCCTTCCATTATCCAAGGAGGGCACCCCCTCTCTGTCAATAGAACCGAGCGCACTGCCCACTGAAATAACCCCCCCACCCCCAACATTGCTCCGCCACTTCTGCCCCACGTCCAGAACTGCTGGCACTAATGTAGCGCATTAATATTGCCGTTTTTGGGTGTAATTTGGAGAGTACACAATTTCATTCCACCTCATGTACCACATGTGATGCGAATGACAATAAAGTCTCCTTGAACCTTGATCACGCCCGATCTCGTCTCGTCTTGTAAGCTAAGTAGGACCGAGTGTGGTGGTGTGTGTAATCCAAGCTACTGGGAGGCTGAGGCTGGGGAGTGGTCTGAGTTGAGGAGCTCTGGTGGTCTACAGTGGACAATGCTGCTCAGGTGTTTGCACTAAAGTTCAGTATCGATATGGTCCTCTTGGAGGACGACAGGACCACCAGGATGTCTAAGATTTAATTGAGTTTTCTTCAACAGTGGCTTTTTCTTTGCCTCTGCCATGAACGTCAGACTGGTGACGAACTTGGGCAACGGTATGCACGGTTTCTTGAATACCGCAGTGTTTTTCAACCACTGTTCCGCGGCACACTAGTGTGCCGTGAGTGATCGTCAGGTGTGCCGTGGAAATTATCCAATTTCACTTAACTGGTCTAAAAAGATTTTTTGAAAACAAATTAATTATCTAATAATATGCCATTTTCGAGTGTCTGTGCTGTAGTAGTGTCTAGCGGCGTAATCATGTAATTTCCTTATCGCTAGATAGATGGCAGTATGGAACATAGCATTGCACATTAAAACAAGAGAAGTAGTGATGCAAGAACGTGACATGTAGCAGTGACAGCATTGCATTCTAGCTAGCTGCTAGCAAGACTATGACAGTGATGGAAAAGTTTTTGAAAAGAAAAAATACTAACTCCGATCTGGTCCCTGGACAAAATTCGGACCCAGATGTAGGCCTAGTATAAGTGGATATCAGAAGAAGGCAGATACCGTGAGCTCGAGACAGTACAGTGAGAGTTACATTTCGTTTGGATTTACTTTTACCGGGGACGCAACGACACCGACTCCGTTGTGCTTGGTATGCGGTGAGAAGCTGTTTATTTCATTCCTATTCAAGACACTTTGATAAGAATGACTATATATTTAATATAGGCGGATACAGAGTATCTTTGTTTACAATTTTGGTTGGTGGTGTGCCTCGTGATTTTTTCAATGAAAACACTGTGCCTTGGCTCAAAAAAGGTTGAAAACACTGCCTTAGAGGCACTGAAACTTGTCTTTTGTTTAAAACTTTTCATAAATTGTACAAACTTACAAAGAAAACAGCATCGTTGGAGGTAATACGTTATGTAACTATAAAAAGATTTGTGCTCTGGAGAATGATGTCTTCAAGCTTGAAGCATCAAGAGGACTTTTCTCTGGGATAGGGAGAGTAACAATAAAAGGTTTCATAGGTTTAAAGTGAAAATGTTCTTTCTGGTTTAACGAGCTTATTTACCCTTTGAGCATTTGGCTCCATGAAACCACCAGAGACGGTTCCCTGAAGCCACCCAGGAGTCGGTGAACTGTTTCTGCTCCACATCCTTCTATAACATGAACATTTGTCCATGTTTGCTGACACACTATCAGCGTCTTCTGTGCTGACACAGTGACATATAAATCCCCTCGGAGCGGCTAAGGAAGCGGCAGCAGCTCAGTAATTGGGTGAAGTTGTCACCGTTAATCCTAAAGGCAGGTCCATCACATATTTCTGAAGAAGCAATATGTGGTTTTAGTTCTTCTGCAGAGTTTTCCATGGTTTAATTGATTCTGCCTTTGTGCACGTTGCACATTTTTGAGTGGGTGAACTTTTTACACAAATTATAGCAACATAATCCTCGCTTTAGAGGAGGTGTTAATCTGTGAAACAAGTTGAATTCAGCAGCCTCAGCAACAACACACAAAACATCTAACAGGGTTAGGTCCTCTGGACGGTTCTTCTTGTTGAAATGTTTCATCTTTTATCCAAAAGGCTTCTTCAGTCTGAGGAGCTGCAACACACTCAAAGGTTCTGCACACTCCATCTGAAGTGCTCAAATCGCCTCTCATTGTCGTAGTTGCGTGATGAAAATTGCATCATTTTGTTCGCAGAGCAGCTTCGCCCGTCCCTTCTCAACACAAGGCCCGGGCTGAACTTTTTCTCACAGGTGCATGTGCCAAGTACTGTGTGATTGTTCAGAAGTTTGTGGGCAAGTTTGTCAATGCGGAAATGCGCTCGGACATTCATCTGTACATCTTTGTCTCGTGGACTGTAAAAGGTGTGTGCGAAGACGAACATCCCACAACTGCCTGACCACACGTGGACTTCTCTGCTTCAGATGAAGTATGTCGACCCCTTCGGTTTTATAAATAGCACTTTCTCGTAGCGGATCAACCAGTTTGCTGGTGACAGCCAGAACTAGTTGTTCACATGTAAAAGGAGAACCAGCTGTCTAAAAATAGATCGTTAGCGCCCTGATGGTTGTTTGCTATTCACAGAGGGCTGAGTGATACTAGCAATAACAGCATTGTAAGAGGGAGACAGTTGAACACGGAGGCCTCCACCTCTGTTTAATGATGGACGGTTTCTTTTCACAAAGATGGCCTCCTTTACTCCTCTCTCAAACCATCGTTCCTCTATCAAGGATGTGAACATCTTCATCCCTGAAAGAGTGACCGCTGGCCTGGAGATGAGTGTAGACCGCAGAGTCCTGACCTGATGATGTTGATCTTCTGTGCTGGGCCATCCTTTTGGCCAGTGGCTGTTTAGTTTCCCCGATATAAGACTGATCACAGCCCTCCTGACACTGAACAGCATACACAATATTACTCTGTTTGTGCCGGGGGACTGGATCTTTGGGATGAACCAGTCTTTGCCGTAATGTATTTTGGGGTTTAAAAGCCACTGGGACGTTGTGTTTAGAAAATAAATGTCTCAATGTCTCTGAAACTCCTGCAACATACGGAATGACCACTGGTCTGGGTCTGGGTTCCTTCTTTTCACTTGATGGCTGGCTGGAGTTCTGTTTGGGTTGAAGGCCCAGTCAGGATAATTTCTAAATGTTCTCCATCGGAGAGACCAATCCAAGAAATGTACTTTTGCTTTTTCAGCAATTTTTTTCTTCTTCCTGGTTTCAGTTTTTTGTCAAATTTTTAAACAAATTAAGCCTTTTTGTACAGTTTTTAGCTTCTTCTGCTCATTTCTACTTATCCTCACACAATTACTGTCACATGACCTTTCTGTTAGGCATGAAGTAACGTCTTACTGTTGAATGTGTAATAAGTACAATGCTATTGGATTAATAGCAAGGCACTAATGCAAATTTGGGATTAAACTTTTATTATGTTTTTTGTGTTTATAAATGTGTATAAAATACAATTACTGTTGAGTTACTAGAGATTGTTTATGTTGCCAGGAATTGACACGGCCAGCGACCCTTCCTCACTTGTCGCCCAGCTTGCATGGTGCCCTGTATCATCTAAGCAGGAGCTGTGTTTTCTGGTCACGACCTTCAGCTTGAACTGGGGTGGTTCACAGCCGAGTGTGAAGCAGCTGGGATCAGAGTCAGTTCCTCTAAATCTGAGGCTGTGGTTCTCAAGTGAAAACCTGTGGAATGCCCCCGCTGGGTTCAGGGGAGTCTTTGCTTCAGATGGAGTTCAAGTATCTGGACGTCTTGTTACTGAGTGATGGTAGGATGGAGTGGGAGATGGATTGATGAATCAAGGCCTTGTCTTCAGTAATGAGAGAGTTGCTCCAGTCTGTCATAGTGAAGAAAAGGTTGAGTCAAAAGGCAAAGTTACTGGTTCATCTATGTCCCTATCGATGTTTTTACATTTGCATCTAATTTTTGTGCATTTTAGGTTAACTGTGGGTCAGATTTTATCTTTTGTAAAAAAAAAAATGTTTGTGTGCGGCAGTTATTTAAATATAAAAAAACAGACCCTATGATGGACTGAATGTTGAATCAAACTCATTCTGAATCACATCTTGTCACAATTGAGTACTGAATCATTCCATAAAGTAGGCCTGTCACGATAACAAATGTTGCTGGGCAATTAATTGTCAGAAATTATTGCGATAAACAATATTGTTTGAAATTTGACAATAATTAGTAATGTCAAATTTAAGAAGAAATGTTGGTTAATTTTTGTGTGGAGTACCATTTTTTGACCACTGGATGGCAGTATAAGACTTTTTGAACCAAAGGATAGATAGTGAGGGAGCAAGCAGCGTGTCTCTTTAAGAAAATGGGAGGGAGGCCCCTTGATGCGACATGGGCTGTCGCTCTGTGGTTCTCAAAACGGCGGATGCTCAGTGTAGTTTGAGCTCTTTTGCATTTGTCACACAAAGCTTTTAATAAAAAAATCAGTAAACAAGTTCTCTTCTTTTTTCAGAGAAAAACAACTTTTTATACAAAGGTACGGGTTTGAACCGTGAATTTTGGAACTTCATCAAGACGAGAGTTTTTTCCCCCGATGTCAGCCTGTTAGCTTAGCTCGTAGCTCAGCTTAGTTGCTTTTAACGATCCCAAAATGCAATTTTGGATGATTAAAACAGATTTTAAAGAGAAAAGAGAAAGGGAGGGGTAAGTGAAGAACACCGGAGTTGAGCCTTTTTTCATCCAGTGTCTTCAGTAGAAAGAGAGAGAGACACAAAACAATAAAGCCGATAAATGAAAATGAGGTTGATGATTTTCATTTATCATACAATTAATTGATTTGTTTATCGCGACAGGCCTACCATTAAGTATCGATTGTTGCGACTGATATGTCTTTAATGAATCTGATCGTGGCACTGTATCGTACTTCGTCAGTCACAAACCAGAGCTGAAATGATCACACGATAGTTGATGTTTTTGTGGGGATATTTTTGTTATATAAAGAGTACCTAATTGAAAGTATTGTGTCTCAGAGCAAGGTGGAGGAAGATGAAGAAGGTCAGATGGTGAAGCTGTCCAAACTGAACGGCGTGAACAAGACTGAGGACGGAGAGGGAAGAAGAGAAATGATCACTCCTGCTCTGAGAGAAGCACTGACAAAGCAAGGTGAGGAGAAGATGGCCTTAAGTCCAGGATAAAATATAAAGAGTTTGCAACAACTAGCTGGAGGGTGAAGAAGACAGGGGTTCAGTGGAGTAGTACTCTCATTAGTGTAGCATTTCCAGCCAACACCCCCACCGTTCGCTTACACAACAGACTATAAATAGGAGTCTGTTAGCAGGACTTCACCCCGTTTGACCAAACGACCTGTTTCATGTGTTCTGTTGGCCGCAGTCCGTCCTGGCAGGTGGCTTTTTTTTTTAAAGAAGAGAATGAAGGATTTTGGCGTCGTTTTCCACTATATTCTGTGTTTCCTGGAAAGTCTCTTTCTGGCATGACATGCAGGCAGGAACCACACGCTGCTCAAGCTCTTGCACCGCGTCCAGCAAAGTTTGCACAAATCGCTTCCATCAGCAAAGCTCCCGACACCCGAGCTTTACATTCGTCTTGTTTTCAAGAAAAGAACCAAAGAGAATGAGTTAATTCAGATTTTTAAATGGCTGTTTGTGTAGGGCTATTAGGATAAAGTCAGTCTAAATAGCAGTCACCTCAAGATGCCAAAATACTTAAAATTAGGTACTTAATTTAAGAATGTAAAAGATGATAAGTCAGTTTAGTTATTCCCATAAAATGAATCATTTTTCATTTAAGAGATTTTGCGTCTGCTCAGGTAACCTTATTTTTCAGTTTTTTTTAACTTTAATTTTTATTATTTTTTTGCTAAATCAACTAAATACATGTACAAAGCAAACCAGAGTGAAAAACAAAAACTCACAAAATAAAAGAAAACAAAAACAAAACAAAAACAAAAAAAACAACAACAACAACAATCTGGATTTTTTTCCTGACATAATTTTACAAGTATTCATTCATCAATCAGCTGTATTTACATTGTTGTGTGTGCCACATCGAAATCAGGTCCATTTCTCCCATTGTTTATCATATTTAATTCCTTTCAATCTAAGATTATTTGGGATTTTTTTCCATTATTGAAATTTCCTCCACAATCCTCATCCAATCTTCTTGGTTAGGTGGATCTGGCTTCAACCATCTTTTTGTTATTGCCTTTTTTCAGTTTTTTTTTTTTACGGAGGACTGGTTTATCTGTAGGGTTAGCGGGGCACGAGTCAAGAGCTGGTATCTGAAAATCTATTATTTATTACAGCAGATGGCTGTTGAGTGTCTTATAAGAGTTAAAATAAATCTAATTCACACTTGAGACCTTACCTCTTGTGATTT
Source organism: Garcialebias charrua (assembly GCA_038048925.1). Lineage (NCBI taxonomy): Eukaryota > Metazoa > Chordata > Actinopteri > Cyprinodontiformes > Rivulidae > Garcialebias > Garcialebias charrua. The sequence continues at coordinate 48,994 of JBBPBX010001024.1, read as the reverse complement.
CTCAATCATTTTATTTTTAAAACCTATTTTTAATCAGACAATAAATCACTTGAGGTTTAAAGTCTTGTAGAAGACAGGCATGGATGTACCACTGCTGAGGATGCAATTTACTACCCTGATGCATGCTCAATAATCCAGGTAGAAAAATCTAAAAAAGCTAAGTCTGGTCCTCTGGACATTCAAAAAAACAAAAAAACAAAACAAAGCAAAAAATTGTAGAAACGTTTCGTCTTTCGTCCGAAAGACTTCCTCAGTCTGAGGTGCTGGGTTCAGCTCAGTCTTATAAATAGCACCCTCTCACAGTGTTACACAACCAGTTGGCTGATGACAGCCTGAAACCAGCTGCTCACATGATCAAGGAGGACCATCAGCCTAACAATGGATCGTTAGCACCCTGATGGTTGTTTGCTATTCACAGAGGGCTGAGTGATACCAGCAATCACAGCATTGTAGGAGGGGGACAGTTGAACTCGGAGGCCTCCACCCCTGTTTAATGATGGGCGGTTTCTTTTCACAAAGATGGCCTCCTTTACTCCTCTCTCAAACCATCGTTCCTCTCTATCAAGGATGTGAACATCTTCATCCCTGAAAGAGTGACCGCTGGCCTGGAGATGAGTGTAGACTGCAGAGTCCTGACCTGATGATGTTGATCTTCTGTGCTGGGCCATCCTTTTGGCCAGTGGCTGTTTAGTTTCCCCGATATAAGACTGATCACAGCCCTCCTGACACTGAACAGCATACACAATGTTACTCTGTTTTTGCCGGGGGACTGGATCTTTGGGATGAACCAATTTGTTTTTTTGTTTTTTTGAATGTCCAGAGGACCAGACTTAGCTTTTTTAGATGCAATTTACTACTTTTCATGTTTATATTATGGTTCTGTTAGCATTTAACAGTAAAATAACGTGAACTACTGTAACTTCATAAATAAAGTGCAGGACGTCTCCTGAGAGTCTAAGTAATCTATAGTGCCTAAATTCACAAAAGTCCGGAATGTCCGTCCACAGTCGCAACAAGTCACCACACAGAAGTGTTGTGTAACTGCAGAGGTCAGCGTGTGTCCTGCAGCAAAAGATGAAAAACTGTCCCTTGTCCAGTTATGTGCGCCCCTTATGTTCTCTATTTATTCATAAAATAGCACCAACAGTCACAGCAACAAAAATAAAAAGAAACTGTCTAATAGCCAAACTGTTAACTGTCAGTTAACTGTTCCATAAATAAGTTTTGTTCTTCATGTGATGTTTGTGCAGGATATAAACTAATTGGAAGCCACTCAGGAGTCAAGCTGTGTCGATGGACCAAGGTGACAGAAATTGGTTTTCCTATTGAATCAGTTCATTTTCTCTTTACTTTTTTCAGGAAATGTTGATTTGATGCATAAATCACAATGAAACCTCTGTCTTTGTTGATCAGTCCATGTTGAGGGGGAGAGGAGGTTGTTACAAGCACACTTTCTACGGTATCGAGTCCCACCGGTGCATGGAGACGACCCCCAGCCTGGCCTGCGCCAACAAGTGCGTCTTCTGCTGGAGGTGTGTACCACTACAAAGTTCATTTCATGACATCTTCTCTGCCTGAACCTAACAGGTTCCATTAATAAACAGCAGTCGGAGGTTCACCGTCCTCTGGGCTGGCTGCCTGAGTGACTTATATTTTATTTCCTGTGCGAGTTCTCGAGAATCCGCCTCAAATCAAGCGCCATGTTAATCTGCCGTTTTTAAAAGTGCTGCACCAAAGATACAACTTGACATGAAAGATCTCAAGCACTGGACTAGAAATACACTTGGAGGGACAACCACAGTTTGTGCTAATGAGGCAAGGATTTGTGCTGCTAGTTTGCTATGTGCTACGGGTCATCATGCATCAGCAGACCATATATATCTGAGGATCTTCCATTTGTTCTTCTAATTATAGGAACCTGCACTTAAAAGAGCGTGGTCTTGCATTTATTCTGTTTTTCTTCTGTAACTCTAGTCTAATACACTGTTATCATCATTGCTCTCTATTGACTAGTCTGCTATAATTACTATAAAGCAACAAGAGTCATTTTATACTAGCAAAATGAAAATATAACTTTAGAACGAACAATAAACAAACTGTTGGATTATCACCACCTGTTTGACTGGAGTTTGAGATTTAAGTGTGCTGTCCTGATTAATAATAATAATAATAATAATAAACTTTATTTGTATAGCACCTTCCTGCAATGCCTTGCATTGACCAAGGTGCTTAACAGGACAGAAAATATAAAAACTGGTACAATAAATCAGTGAAAATAGAATAAAAACAACAGCAATAAAAGGAGGCAATGGAAATAAAAATGCTACATACTAAAATACCAAAATAAAAGTTACACACTGAAAGCTTTTTTGAACAAGTGGGTCTTCAGTCTGGTTTTGAACAGAGTCAGATCAGAGGTGGCACGCAGCTCAAGGGGGAGGCTGTTCCAGGCTTTTGGGCCGGCAACAGAAAAGGACCGGTCTCCCCATTAATGACATAAACACCACAAAAATGATTAATGACATAAACACCACAAAAATGATTAATGACATAAACACCACAAAAATGTGTCCACACATATAAAAAAAAAACTATGTTGAAACTTTAAGATTTGTCTCGTGTCTTATAAGCTTGTAATCAAAGCAGATTGTATTTTATTGAAGTAAAACTAGATGAAAGTGTAATACATCACAACTAACCTCTGATGACCATCGAGATGCATCCGAGCCTTTAAATTATTATTTGCAGTCGTTTATTACAATTCATTGTGTATTTTGTGGATCAGATCACACTTATTGTTTCCTCTTATTTGATCCAAGGCAGAATGTAAAAGTCAGGCAGTCCACTTGTTGTATTGCATTAATTAATTATAGTTAAGCAGCTTCTTGTTTTATTTTATTTACTGATTGCTGCCTGCATGCTTTCTTTGAAACATTTATGATTAATTCATCCCACTGATTGTCAGCGAGTCAACATTTTCATTTCCTCACAGAAGACTAATGTCATGCAAAGACGACCGGCCCAAATCTGAACACTGATTCATCGTGACACTGGAAAGAGATTTTCCTCCCTCCTAGTTTGATTTGAACAGGCGACGCAGTTGAGACTCAAAGGTCACCGTCCGTCCGTTCTGTGGTGAAACGCCTCCTTGTCAGCACAGATACGCTCGTCTCTGTGAAGCCTGTTATGGAAGACGACAGAACGTAAGAGAATTCAAGGCACAGATGTGTTTCTGCTGCTGCTGCGTTCGGCTGTCTGTCACAACAGCTGGAATTAGACTATTAACATCAGTATTTGTGACGTTGATCTACACAGATGTGCTGGGCTCAAACAAGTTCACTGGTTAAATTGGAAGTAGGTTAGCACTTGGACACTTACCAGGTGTTATTGACACAGGCTGGCAGCAGGTGACGTGACACTGTGTCTATAGGAGTATACACAAGAATAAACTGTTCTTTCTGTTAGGGAACAAACATCTGCCGTTTTTATGTTTATCACCATTTTAGAAGAATGTTCCTGTGAAGACTTTAATTTGTGTCTAGTATAATGTTTGTAGCGACTTCGATCCACAACAAGTCGCTGCCGGCTGAGTAGAGTTTGCTCTGTGACGCGTCTCCATTAATCCATGCTGAGTCCACTTTGTATTTTGTGTATTTATTAAAACTAACACAATTACTTTTGCAAACAGTGTCTGTATTAATTTACATGTTAGTCAGTTTGACTGACATAGATATTGATCAAAAATTATGTTTCTAAATTGTCCTCCAGTGACGGTCAACAGAAAAGTTAGCAAGAAACCCTACTAACCCAGCACTTGGCTGCAATTACTCAGATCAGCCAAGGAATATGTAACCACGCCCCTCATGCACACCCCTGCAGTGTTGGAAAAATCTAAACACTTGTTCCACCATAAACAACACAACACCTAATAGTCATTTTGGCTCTTACAGTGTATTAATCTTATTTCTCGATCAGATTGATCAACAGTTTGTGACAGGTGACACCGCAGAGCGCTGTGCGACATTTGTTTCTGTTGAGAGTTTCTGTAAAAATCATACTTGATTGTTTTCCATCAGATCTGTCTGAGCCATAACCTCTAACTTACCGGTAATAACTGTTGCAGTAAATATTCAAACAGGGTAGTATTTATAATAGTGCAACACATAACAGTGTTCCCCCTACCATTATACAAGGAGGGTGCCCCACCCTGTCAATAGAACCAAGCGCCCTATCTACCCCTCCCTCCATCAACAACTGCTGTCACTGATGTAGCACTAAGCTAGCAGTGCACAATACACATGCACTAGATAAAAAGCTATGACTGTGGAGGTAGCACTTTGTCACCCTCATGCTGAGCCAAGTCCCCCTCTGCCCCCACTCGGAAACTGATGGTGCAAACAGCGCGCAACTCAGACATGTCTACCCACCGTCTACAAAAACCATGGAAGATATGAGCGCCCTGCCAAGGCAAGTAAACTTGGGGAAACACTGCGTAAGTTGTTGCTCTGGTCTGTTATAGTGAAGAAAGAGCTGAGACAAAAGGCAAATCTCTTGGTTTAGTCTTCCATCTATGTTCCACCCCTCACCTGTGGTCATCAGGTATGAATCATGACCAGAAGAACCAGGTCCTGGACACAAGCAGCCTTAAGGGCCCGGCATATTTCGTCTGAACAGTCGATGTACGGTCATGTGGTTGTGAGACGTTTCATTTTCATAGTCCATGACACAGACACAGATCTTCTGGGAACCCCCTCCCGCTGCAGTATACGTCACCATGCAAGTTTCTTCCTGCCAGAGTGTCCACTCCATCCCTGCAGCCGCCATTTGTCCACAAATCTATCCCGAAGAGAGCGCCACACTTTCACCAGATGGACTCCTCCATACACAGCGTCCACATGATCTCCATACGGGTTTTTGACCATTTAACTAATTTAGCGTGTTTGAAGAGCGAATGTGAGAGCGCATTCCGCATTGACAAACACACCAAACTTCTGACCAATCACGCAGTACTTGGCGCATACACATGTGAGAAAAAGTTCGGCCCAGGCGGGCCTTGTCGAAACGGTGCGGGTGAAGCTGCTTTGAGAACAAAATGATGCAATTTACGTCACACAACTACGACAATGAGAGCTGATTTCAGCACCTCGGATGGAGTATGCAGGACCCTTTCATATATATATTTGCATAGATGTAGAAAATTATGTCTGCTGTTATAACAGAAAACCTTTTAATTTGCCAGGTTATGAAACCTCCAGGAATTGATTATCAAACTTTCAAAGTGAATAAGGAAAAATAAAAAGTTATGACATTAACTTTGTTCAAAACATTTTTGTCATAGTTAAGAGGGGCAGAATAACAGTCCAACCAAGAATTGTGAGCTGCTTAGAACATGTGACAGGTGTAAGCATTTTACAAAAAACAAATGGCTGCACACAGCCTTGCATGGGTCATACATCCAACTGAGAGATGGTATTGTTATAGAAAACATTTACCTGCATAAACACATAAACCTGCAATCCCAAATACATTGCTGCAAATTTAACACAATATAGTAAATGACATTTAATAAGTATAAGACACTCAAAACAGCAACATTAGGGTTGAAGGCTCACTTTGGCATACTTAACTCCATGGTTGGTGTCAAAAAAAGGTTTTGAGATATGCAGGGTAAGGGAGGTGAAGTTTCTGGGTGTAATTATTGATGATAAGTTGTCATGGAAACAACACATACATTTTGTAAAAACTAAAATATCTACCGGGGTAGGTCTATTGCAGTGCTATATAGAGTTAGAGATTTACTAAATGATAAAGCACTGTATTTGTTATATAATACAATTATACTCCTGCACTTAATTTTCTGTATACAGTAGATGTTTGGGGTACAGCGTGCAAAACTATAACTAAGCCTATTTTTGCTTTACAGAAGAGAGCTATAAGAATTATTACAAGAAAACATTACTGCCATCCATCAAATGTTTTGTTTTGCAAATTGAAGTTGCTGAAGTTTTATGATTTGGTTGACTATAATATTCTTTTATTATTGTACAAAGCTCAGAATTTCACATTACCCTCAAATATCCAAATGTTTTTTGTAAAAAGGACTAGTACTTACAATCTCAAGGGAACAGATATTTTTGTTATGCCACAATATAGAACTAGTTTAAAGAGTAGGTCTACTTTAGTACAGGGAATAGGACTGTGGAATGGTTTGGAAACTGATATTAAAATTGCAAAGTCAATATCTATATTTAAGAAAATGATTAAAACAAAATTCTGAACAAATATTCATAAATTGGTTTATATCCAAATTACTATATATGGTATTGTGTGAGAAGTCATTTATTATCTTATATTTTTTTTATATGTGATTGCTGTTTGAATTGATTGTTTGAATTAATTTTGTTTGAAGAAGGGGCAGATATAATAAGATTTTTTTCTTCTTCTGCCTCCTTTCATTTCATGTATTGTTTTGTTTTTTAATGTGGTTTTGTATATAATTTTCTTGTGTTTTTTTTATGAATTTTTTTTTTTTAAATAAAAAATAAAATCCACATGTAGATTGTACTGTGACGACCGCCACTGCCTCATAACACAAAAGACATACCGGTTTCTCTCCTTGAAGCACAAACGTATACATTACCGGTATTCACCTTACCATCTTTCTTGAAACAGCCTTCATCTGCTTCAATCTTTCTTTTCCTGGACATTTTGGGATCATTGTTTGTATTTCTCAATTCTCAATCAATACTTGTTCAGAAAATGCTATTGATGTGGAAAAACTACAATCTAGTGGTGGACTGCTGTTACTTCGCATGTAACATAATCGGCATGCATTATGGGAAATGTAGTTTGTTAGTTTGTTGTCAGTGCACCCTTTTGACTTATTTATTATACGCCAATCAGACCTTTTAAGCTCACGTGGGCCACATTTGGCCCATGGACATGTGGTTTAGATGTTTTGTAGATGTGAACATACCATACCAATTATAGAGCACTTAAAACAGCAACAAGGCCAACCAAAGGGCTTTACTATACAACATGTTTAGAACGATGTGCGTTTGGTCTTTATGAACACATATTAAACTCTGGACGTTTTTCCCCCCACTAACAGACATCACACCAACCCAGTGGGCACAGAGTGGCGCTGGAAAATGGACCCTGCTGAGAAGATCCTGCAGGAATCTTTAGAGAAGCACCAGAACATGATACGGCAGTTCAGAGGTTGGTGTCTTTATGCACAAAACTCTTATACACACACTTTGTCTTGGTAGTGGTTGGGGCATTCTGTGGCTGAGTGGCTAGAGCAGTTGTCTTCCAATCGGAGAGTTGAGGGTTTGATTCCATCAGCAGTCACATGCCGAAGTGTCCTTGGGCAATACACTGAACCCCTCATTGCCTCTGATGTGTGTCCCATCAGTGTGTGAATGTGATAAAGCTCTGATTACAGTATTTTCTGGACTATAGGTCGCACCTTTATATAAGTCGCTTTGTCCAATTATTGTCAATGAATTGGAAAAATCCATAAACATGTCGCACCTTTATTTAAGTCACATCTATTATGCGTCACCGCTACGCGACGCGTCAGCGCGTCATTTGCCCTGCTGAAAATGACGACCACAGAAGCATGCACGGAAGGACTTTTCACAAGATTAACACGGTAAAAACAATTATTTGTCTGCTGAAAATTATAGCAAACGTGTCTTAGCTTAACCGTTCCTTAATAAATTCACGTAATGGTCAAATCTGCTGGATTTAAATTTTTTCGCTTTGAAAAAGTACAAGGAAAAACAACGAAGCTAACCGCGACACATTTACGTCTATAAAACATCGAATTTTATCTCAAATAACTCCAACAGCTAACAGTTTGTAAATGTACATCTAGTGATTACTTTCTGTAAGTTTGAAAAAAAATCTGCTGTGTGGTTTATGAGCTATTTGCTCAAACGTACAAGGAAAAATCAACGAAGCTAACCGCGACACATTTACGTCTATAAAAGATAGAATTTTATCTCAAACATCTCATTAAGCGAATCAGTTGTAAATATCCATCTAGTGATTAGGTCCGTGTATCTTTTGGTCATTGGATTTTGGTTTTCAAAACAAAATCGAAAATCGAAAAACGGATGTTTTTTTGTTTTTTCGTTTCAAAAACAAATAATGAAAATCGAAAAACGGATGTTTTTTTGTTTTTCCGTTTTTAAAACGAAATTAGAAAAACGGAATTGCTAAAAATAAAAAAAGGGGAACGTTTTGGTTTTTGATTAAACCAAAGACGAGCTTTTATTTTGTTAATTGAACACGGGCGTTTATGGCGGAACCGGAAATAAACTCCCGGTGCTGTGCGAATTTCTGTTCCCCCGTGAGAATCTGAGCTGCGTGAAGCTGACACTCCACCCACGTCAAACCAGCACTTGAGCACTAACCATTCATACTATTTACTTTAATTTTTGACGTGTGTGAGGTGTCAGCTTGATGCAGCTGAGAATCTGTTCCCCCTGTGTCGGGAGCGCGCACTGCAACCCTGTGTCGGGAGCGCGCACTGCACCCGAGAGGCAAATCCGACCGTGTTCAAGGCGCATCTGAAAGATCTCTGTGAAACGAGTCCACACACTATCTTGTCACGGTTATAACTCATTTTAATACTCCTGATGATAAATAAATAAATATAAACCCTCCACTAACAAAATAAACCTGGTCTTGTGTGGGGTGTTATAACCTACAGGTTTTTTTTAAATAGCTGACAGAATCTAGATTTGGTCATGTAACCTGCCAAATACAAATTTTAATAACTTCCTGCAAAGATAAGTGTAGCTTTCTGGTAGGCTAAATCTCGTTCAAATTAAAAATGACTGGAGAAAAATTATTTCTAGCTGCTATTTTTGTTAGTTAATGTCTGTTTTTTCCATTATTTGAGAGAAAAAATGATTTTAGAAATAAAGTCAGAGAATTTTATTGTCATTTGCATCACATGTGGTACATGTGATGAAACGAGATTATGTACACAGGGTCCCAGTTACATCCAACAATAAAATGTAAAAGAAGAACAGTAATAACATCTAAGATATGAACTAAGAAAAACATCAACTAAAAATACACTAAATAAAAAATACACGCAGCACTAATATCATAGAAAACCATTACTCCACACAGCAGCTGTGTGAGCAGATGTGCACAATGAACATAGCAACATGAAACAGATCAGCAGCAACATGAAACAGATCAGCAGCAACATGAAACAGATCAGCAGCAACATGAAACAGATCAGCAGCAACATGAAACAGATCAGCAGCAACATGAAACAGATCAGCAGCAACATGATGTGATATTTCACAGTGATTATTCTGGTTATTTATTCATGAGTCTAACAGCCTCAGGGTAGAAGCTGTTCCTCAGTCTAGTGGTTCTACACTTGATGCTCCTCAACCTCCTTCCTAAGGGGAGTGGGGCAAAGAGTGTGTGTGCTGGGTGAGTGAGGTCTTTCATGATGCAGGTGGCTCTCTTCCTGCATCTGGAGGTGTAAATGTCTGTGATGGTGGGGAGACTGACTCCAACATCTTCTGTGCAGCCTTCACCACTCTCTGTAGAGCTTTTCTTTCTGCAACTGTGCAGCCTCCATGCCACACGTTGATGCTGGAGCACAGGATGCTCTCCACTGCACACCTGTAGAAGGAGGTGAGGACTGGGCTGCTCAGACCAGCTCGTCTCAGCCGTCTGAGGAAGTAGAGTCTCTGATGACCTTTCTTGATCAGGCTGGTGGTGTTGTTGCTCCAGCTGAGGTTATCATTCATGTGTACACCCAAGTACTTGTAGCTGGAGACCACTTCCACTGCAGATCCTCTTATGTTCAGTGGGGTGTGGGTGTGTTTGTTCCTGTGAAGTGGATACATATTTTTAAAAATCTATTATAAAAAGCAGTGTTTGAGTTGTTACACTGTTTAATATATAATTGCCAGATTCACTCACATGTTGTCGCAACTGATGGTAAGGCTGGTGCACCTCTCTTAAGACCCTACCGACTCTGGTTTCTCCAGCAT